>SSNS01000260.1:161638-164861 GCA_006937985.1 Aphyosemion australe | reverse complement strand
GTATTAGTATCTAGTTAATACTAGGCGGGGAGTGTCATGGTTACATTCTGTGGCTGTGGCCCAAATTCTTTCTCTTTTGCACCACCTGGTGGTGGTTAGAGGCACTACATAGTATTTAGTTGGGAAAGTGAAACTTAAACTAAAGGACCTCTTCATGCGGTTAGACAGAGAGCTCTTTTCCTCCTTTCCTTCTCGTTTGCCTTGGAGACACATTGCTTGTAAGTTAATTTGTTCTGAGTTTTTGTGCATGTGTACATAAATGTTATGGAAAATTAATACGTTGAGTAAAAAGGGGAATTACATTAATTAGTTTGCTAGTTGCAATGGTAAAACTACTGAAGTTGAAATGTGAACCTTTTGTGCTGTATATGCTTGGAACTAAAGCTGTGTAAATTTGTGTTTGTTTCAGTTTACATAAAGAATGGAAAGATGAGAAACTGCGTTTGACTTTCTCTGAATCCTGTCTGTTAGCTATCTGTTAGTGATACGTAGATGCTACACGTATCAAAGACAGAATAGTGACTGTAGAGTGTGTTCCAACTACAGGGGGATCACACTCCTAAGCTTTCCTGGAAAGTGTTCTAGAGTGGAGGGTCCGCCAGATGGTCAAAACTTGAGCTCAAGAGGAACAATGTGGTTTTCGTCCTGGCCATGGAACACTAGACCAGCTCTATAACCTGTGCAGGGTCATAGAGTGTGCAAGGGAGTTTGCATAACCCACGGGGCAACTCCAGTCCTCAAGAGCTGCTATCCAGCATGTTTTAGTTTTTTCCCTGCTTCAACACACCTGGTTTTAACCAGCAGGTGATTAATAAGCTTCTGCAGAGCTTGCTGAGCAGGTGAATCAACTGTGTTGGAGCAGGGAAACAACCAAAACATGCTAGATAACCACTCCTGACACCAAACTACTGTCCACAATCCACAATAAGAGAACACACACCGGAAAAACATCTCTCAGCATCCAAGCCAGGAGAACATCAAATGGTGACCCGGTAGGGTTTAAAGCAGGGGTGCCCAATCCTGGTCCTGGAGGGCCGGTATCCAGCACATTTTAGTGGTTTCTCTGCTCCAACACACTTGATTCAGGGCTTGAATCACCTGTGCAGCAGCTCACCAAGCTCTGCAGAAGCCTGCTAATCACCTGCTAATTGAAATCAGGTGTGTTGAAGCAGAGTTAAAATTAAAAACTGCTGGATACTGGCCCTCCAGGACCAAGATTGGGCACCCCTGGTTTAAAGGGACACTAGTCAGTTTTGGCTTGTTTTTAGCACCCCCTAGTGTTTGTTGGTGAAACCAAAAGTAAAACTTATCTCCTCGCTGTGCGCTTGTCTTTTTAATACCTTAATCTAACAGCTGAAATGTCTCCTCAGCCCTAATTAGTTTCTACGGGAGTTATTCATCACTAAGTTAAACAAATCAGCTGTGTTCATGATCTAACACATGCAGGAAACGTGCTGGAACCAGACTGCAGAGCCAGGTAGGTCAAGCTGAAATTTTGTAAGTTCCAACAGACCGGACCAGCAAATGTGATGTTGCAAGTGGAATATTCTGGCCACAGGGGGCGACAGGGGCTGGGTGGCATTTCATTAACCTTGTAAAGGGTAATTTTAGCACATACTGGCTCAAGAACATGATTTAAAAATATTAAAAAGTTGCAAAGTGTCCCTTTAAAACTAATCACAACCTTCTCCACTTTGAGCAGGGACACTGGAAGGCCGTAAAGAGAGCTGAAGGTGAACCAAATACAGAACCAGGAGGCATGATCACAGCCATCATGTTTGCTACTTTATCTCTTAATAAAACAGTGGAGGAAGTTTTTACAGGTGACTACTGCAGCAGACGAGGGTCTCCAGGGTTGTTTAATAAATGAAAAATATTTACCAGTTCCTGATAGGTCACCTGACACTATAACATTGGTGTCCGTTTTTTATATTATTCTACTTTCACTTCTTTTTGTACTATTTTTATTTCATTCTTTATAGAAACTGTAATGAGTGTAAACCCCTGAACGTTACACGGCCTAACAGTGACATCTTGTGATCTAAACTCTACATCAACACCTGGTTCTGCTGATGAAATCCTCTCAGCATCCTCCTGGAGGAAGCTTTTAGCAGGAAGGTGCTGGAAACCTCTGAAGGGGCAGACATTTAGCAAGTGATGGATGAAATGACTGAGGGGAAATGATAATGAGGTTTTGCTCAGGCTGCCCCTGCATGTCAAAGCAAAGAAGACCAGAAATTATAATTCAAGCATCAATACGTGACATGGCTTATTATTTCTTTTAGAAACATTTTCAGTTTTCATTGAACACAGAAGGACTTCAGACACAATTAATATAAACTTTTCCAGCTTTTACTCCACAAGGAAGACATTTAGCCACTACTGCTGTAGTTTTAAACCAAGATCTCTGAGAGGAAAGGTAGTGAGACATGAAGGGCGAATCAGGACAGGAGGACTCAGGAGATGAGACAAAAACAGAGAGAGAAGGTTCGATTACCCTGCCGGTGCCAGAGTTATCCCTAAACACACACACACACACACACACACACACACACACACACACACACACACACACACACACAGAAATAGCCTGCTCATGTCCTCCATCAGGCACTGCAGAGGGGAAAGACGAATCAGCGCTCTCTGGTCCTCCGTTCTCCCTCCCATCTTTCCTCCAGCTCTCTGTATGACTCCCACTTCCTCTCAGAAGTGTGACGCGCTGCGGTGCTGCACGCTGAGGCAGCTGTTTACCCCGCCAGAGCAGGAGGAAACTGCTGCATCATTCAGCCCTGACAGGAGGTAGGACCTTTTAGAAGAACTGCTGCTTAAAGATTATATATGAGGATCATGGTCACATCAAAATGACATGGAGTATACTTTAAAGGGGCTTAATGTAAGATTATCTGCTCTGTAGCTGGAAAAAGGCAGGAGAATATTAGGACTTCCATTAAGAAGGTTTTATTTGGATTTTAATGCATGAGTTTGATTGAGAGAGCTCTATGACATGAGAATATTGATTTAAATCAGGTTTCGTTGCTGTTTTGGCCACATGTTGATGAAATTCTGGCATGTTTAATTCTGTTTCATTTGCCTGTGTTATAAATAACAACACAGCCTCACCCTGAATGACCTCAAAGCTACCTGGAGAGAATAGGATGATCACGTTTTAGTTTAAAATTTGCTTTGATGGAGTAATTCTAAGCTCAAATGTGGAAAGCATATT
>SSNS01000260.1:64138-156638 GCA_006937985.1 Aphyosemion australe | reverse complement strand
TATTCTAGTAAATTAGTTACATGTATGCTATAACCTTACTCATTTAAAATACCTAACATAAAATAACTGTTCTGTAATGAAAATAAATTTAAAACATTAAAATACTTTTTTCCCTCTTTGTATGCTCAATCCTAAACAACAGGAAACGTAATACCGCGAGATTTCACTCATAACAAAAGTAGCCACGCGAGTTTTTTTAAAGGCACAAAAACATAACTAATGTGCCACAAAAACAATTTTAACGGGACTATCACTGGTTAAATCTGCAGTAGACAGTAAACATTAATAGAAAAATTGTCAAATTAAATCAGTGATAGTTTGTAAAGGAAGTGACGTAACGCACGCTAACCTGACTTCCTAGAGACGGTTGCTAGAGCTGTTACCACGGCAACCTTTTGCTAAGTTGTCACTTTCAAACGAATAAGCTAAGTGTTAGCATTACCAACCGGTTGTAGCTAAAACAGCAGCCTGTTCCAGAAGGATGAATCGCGTTCCTCAAAGCCGCGTGGACCCAAACGGGTTGTTCATATTCTCAAGTCGTCCCAGAGCCGTGGAGAGCTGCTCCAAACCCAAAGAGCCTCCGCTGCGACCGGTCATTCTGTACGTTTGTGTTGGTAATGTTTGACTGAACGTCTAACAGCGGTTTGTACATGTCTTCATGTAGAGTTTACAGCCAACTTCTGTATCAAGTTTTTTTTTTTGCATATTTGTCAAAGTTCTGCTGTACAAGTCAGCAGGTGGATGGAGTCTACTCTCTCACTGCACTTGGACAATTAGTGAAATGAAAATCGTACAAAAAAGGCTGATTTATATGCATCCAACAAAATCTAAGAGTTCAAACTTTTCCAAAACTTCTTTTTTGTTGTTTAAATGATTGAAATATATGACTTACTTTTTATTATCTGAATAGAAATGTTTACTGTAATAATAACCTAAAGTGGCAAGCTGAAGATGCACAAAGTAGCTCATCAGTTGATATTTTTCTAACTCTATAATCCATTTTAATGTTGGATTTATTTGTTTCATTGGAGAGTGATGTCTTCAGGAGATTGTTTCACTGAAAAAAATTGAGCTGTCTTCAGTTTATACAGAATTCTTTCAGTTTATTTTAATTATTCACCTAAATTCTATGAACACACAAGAACCTATAAAAAGCAGCTTTGATGTAATTTAACTTTTACCCACACTTCTGATAATCATTTAATGTGTCGTTATGTACAAACCACTTCTCTGTGCCGTTAAATACTGTTTCAGGCATTATTGACTCTTGTAAACATGCAGGGCCTCACCCCCTCCCTTGTCTGCAACAAGTGTTGCATCAACAAAGGATATGAACGAGCTCACTCCTCAGCCTGATTGGACTTGTTCAGGTGCTCATGACAGGTTTGCGTTTGCCTTAAATAACTATACTTTCCTGTGTTAATACAGGTCACAACGCCATTATGATAAAATCATGGATGATCGTCGAGTTGTCAGACGCCACACTCAGCATACCATACCAACAGTATGTATGAATCATCCATTTGTCTTTTTGTTTGTTGTTTTTTTTGCCTTTGTATTTTATTGTCCCCTATTGACAGAAAGCTCAGCAAACCTCTGATATCAAAAGACAGGTGGCACTCACTCATAAACGGGCTATAGTGCAGGCTGAACCCGGGACTCCTAAACCACTTCAGGGCAGACAACATGTTGATGTCCAGACAGGTAACCCCCCCCCCCCCCCCCCCCCCCCCCCCCCCCATACACACACACACACCTAGCCTGAACCTGTGAGCTCTTGGATATATAGTGGGTATGGATAGTATTCAGACCCCTGTCAATTTTTCACTCTGTTATATTTGCAGCCGTTTGCTAAAATCAAATAAATTCATTTTTTTCCTCATTAATGTACACACAGCACCCCATATTGACAGAAAAGCACAGAATTTTAGATATTTATGCAGATTAAAAAAGACAAACTGAAATATCACATGGTCCAAAGTATTCAGACCCTTTGCTCAGTAGAAGCACCCTTTTGAGCTAATACAACCATGAGCCTTCTTGGTAAAGATGCAACAAGTTTCTTACACCTGGATTTGGGGATCCTCTGCCATTCCTCCTTGCAGATCCTCTCCAGTTCTGTCAGGTTGGATGGTGAACGTTGGTGGACAGCCATGTTTAGGTCTCTCCAGAGGTGCTCATTTGGGTTTAAGTCAGGGCTCTGGCTGGGCCATTCAAGAACATTCACAGAGTTACCGTCAAGTCACTCCGTTATTTTAGCTGTGTGCTTAGGGTCATTGTCATTTTGGAAGATAAACCTTCGGCCCAGTCTGAGGTCCTGAGCACTCTGGAGAAGGTTCTTGTCCAGGATATCCCTGTACTTGGCCACATTCATCGTTCCCTCGATTGCAACCAGTCGTCCCGTCCCTGCAGCTGAAAAACACCCCCACAGCATGATGCTGCCACCGCCATGCTTCACTGGGGGGGACTGAGCAGTGCCTGGTTTTCTCCACACATACCACTTAGAATTATCAATCAATCAATCAATCAACTTTTATTTATATAGCGCCTTCCACACCCGTTACAGGAGGCCAAGGCGCTGAGAACAACATAAAATCATGATAAAAAGAAATATTAAAACATTGAACAATAAAAAATACATAAAAGCATAAAAACATAAAAGCATGAAAACAGGCAGACATCAAGCGTTTTCTGGAAACGCTAGACAATAAAAGTGGGTTTTCAGCCTACTCTTAAAAACCGGCAGAGATGTAGACAGCCTAATTGACGGTGGCAGTTGGTTCCAGAGTGACGGTGCTAAGGCTGAGAAAGCCCGGTCCCCACGAGTCCGACACCTCGTGCGAGGGACAACAAGCAGGCCCTGATCAGAAGAGCGCAGAGAGCGTGATGGCACATGCTTTTTCAAGAGCGCCGCTAAATAAGGAGGGGCGCCTCCCTGAAAGAAATGAAAAACAAACACCAGAAGCTTAAAACGTGCCCGATAAAAGACTGGAAGCCAGTGTAGGGAGGCCAACACTGGACTGATGTGGTCCCGTTTCCTGGCGCCAGTCAGAAACCTGGCGGCACTGTTCTGCACAAGCTGGAGGCGATGAAGTGTTGACTGACCAAGCCCAGCATAGAGAGAGTTGCAGTAATCCAACCTAGAGATTACAAATGCATGGAGTCTCGACAGCATAGGCTTGATTTTGGCAAGGCGTCTAAGATTGAAAAAACACGATCGGATAACGGAATTCACGTGAGCATCAAACTTAAGTCCCGAGTCAATTCTCACCCCCAAGCTAGTGACAACTTGCTTCAAAAAGGGAGAGAGAGGGCCCGGATCAACTACTAAACCCGCAGCAAGCCTGCTGTTTGGATTTAAGGCCAAAAAGTTCTATCTTGGTCTCATCAGACCAGAGAATGTGATTTCTCACCATCTCGGGGTCCTTCAGGTGTGTTTTAGCAAACTCCATGCAGGCTTTCATGTGTCTTGCACTGAGGAGAGGCTTCTGACTGGCCACTCTGCCATAAAGCCATGACTGGTGGAGGGCTGCAATGCTGGTTGACCTTCTATAACTTTCTCCATCTCCTGACTGCATCTCTGGAGCTCAGCCACAGTGATCTTTGGGTTCTTCTTTACCTCTCTCACCAAGGCTCTTCTCCCCCAGTAGCTCAGTTTGGCCGGACGGCCTGCTTTAGGAAGGGTTCTGGTCGTCCCAAACGTCTTCCATTTAAGGATTCTGGAGGCCACGGTGCTCATAGGAACCTTAAGTGAAGCAGAGATTTTTTGTAACGATGGCCAGATCTGTGCCTTGCCACAGTTCTGTCTCTGAGCTCTTCAGACAGTTCCTTTGACCTCATGATTCTCATTTGTTCTGACATGCATTGTGAGCTGTAAGGTCTTATATAGACAGGTGTGTGGCTTTCCTAAGTCCAATCAGCAGAATCAAACACAGCTGGACTCCAATGAAGGTGTAGGACCATCTCAAGGATGATCAGAAGAAATGGAAACACCTGAGTTAAATACAGGAGTGTCACAGCAAAGGGTCTGAATACTTAGGACCATGTCATATTTCAGTTTGTCTTTTTTAATAACTGCATAAATTTCTAAACTTCTGTGTTTTTCTGTCAATATGTGATGCTGTGTGTACATTAATGAGGGAAAAAATTAATTTAATTGATTTTAGCAAACGGCTGCAATATAACAAAGAGTGAAAAATTGACAGGGGTCTGATTACTTTCCGTACCCACTGTATATTTACATAAACGTTTCTTTCAGATCTTTACCTTGAGGAACTGAGTGAAGTCATCACAACTACTGACATTGAGTGTCAGACTGATGAGTTCATAAACAGACCACCAACTCCACTCTTCATACCTGCCAAATCTGGCAAAGATGCTGAAACCCAGATAGAGGAGGGCGAGGTGGGTAGATGCAGAATGCAGTTACAGCATACACACTCTAGTACAAAGCAGCAGTTGTCAAGACTTGTGACCCCAGAAATCTCTGATTTAAAGGGACACTTTGCAACTTTTTCATATTTTAAAATCATGTTCTTGAGCCAGTATGTGCTAAAATGACCTTTACAGGGTTAATGAAAGGCCACCCAGCCCCTATCGCCCCCTGTGGCCAGAATATTCCATTTGCAACTTCAGGGTTGCCAGTCTGGTCTGTTGGGACGTAGGAATAATTAAGCTGACATGCCTAGTGCTGCAGTCTGCTTCCAGCATGTTTCCTGCATGTTTTAGATCGTGAACACAGCTGACTTGTTTGATTTAGAGATGAACCGCTCCTGTAGTAGACACTAATGAAGGCTGAGGAGACATTTCAGCAGTTAGATTAAGGTGTTAAAAAGACGAACGTACAGCGAAGAGATACGTTTTGCTTTCAGTTCTACAAAACGGACACTAGGGGGTGCTAAAAGCAAGCCAAAGTTAAAAGTCCCAAGTATTCATCACATCTCCGCATTTGACCCATCCCCGTGGTGGGGAGCGGTGAGCTGCAGCTGTGGCCGCGCTTGGGAACTATTTGGTGGTTTAACCCCCCCAATCCAACCCCTTAGTGCTGAGTGTCAAGCGAGGAGGCATTGGGTCCCATTTTTCAAAGTCTTTGGTATGACCCAACTGGGATTCGAACCATGATCTCCCAGTCCCGGGGTGGACACTCTACCACTAGGCCCCCGGAGCTGGTGGCCTAGTCTCCCTTTAACAATACAAACTTGCTTCAAAAGATAATTTGCTTCAGCTCTTATTCAAGTGAATTTCCCCACTGTTGGATCAATAAAGTCTATTCTATTCATTTCTATTCGATTCTTTTCATTTTTATCCATTTATGACAATTATGCTGGACACTTAGCGCCTCCGGCCATCTTATTTATTTGTTTTTTCAATTTTAGTTCTTTTTCTGGAAATCATCTCAAGACCCCCTGTGTATATTTTGGTGACCCACAGTGGGGTCCCGACCCCAACTTTGGGAACCACAGCATTAGCAGACACGGTTTTAATTCTGATTTTCATATTTGACATGGCTTGTTATAGGATGTAAATGATAAAAAGTGTTGTTGCTTTGATAAAAACCCAAACCTTTTCTGGGATCTTCTTAGTTGTTTGACTTTGACAGTGAAGTCCAGCCAGTCTTGGAGTTTCTGGTGGGAAAAACGATTGAACAGTCCCTGCTGGAGGTGTTGGAGGAAGAAGAGCTAGCTACACTGAGAGCTCAGCAAAGAGCCTTCAGAGAGCTCCGAAATAACGAGCTGGCAGAGGTGCAACGTCTTCAGGAGCAGGAAAGACGTCGCAAAGAGGAGAAAGTATGCAAACACCTTTTACATCTAAGTTCAGACAAGAATATAAGAGACGTTCTGCTGATCCTGAGACTGATTTAGCATTTTATTTTCTGACCTATAAAGGCCAATTGAACAGCAATTTTACAGTCAGTAACTGCTGATTTCTATGATTATGTGTGGTTGTATGTGGATTTCATTTGTGCTTATGTTGCCGGGGAAACCCAATCATCAGATTTAATTTGATTAACATAGAAGTTCACAGACCTGGTGAAACGGATCAGCTCGTCTTTAAACATTAAATCTTTTAATATCATATTTTAGGTTTTATTTTACACACTACCCTGACTAAGTTGATCAGTTGTTTAAATGAATTGATTTTTTAGAATATGATATTAGGAGGTGCTCTCTTCTGCATTATTTTAGCACATTTAATAGAAAACAAAAATAAATTTTCATTAAAAATATACATATACAGTATATATTCAAGTTTTTAAAAAAGAGTTGAAATGAAGTCACTTTAAAAGCATTTGCGTGTCGCAGAGGTGCCGAATTGCCCAGCAGAGGGAGATGCTGAGGATGGAGAAGGAGACCGTAGAGAAGATCACTGCTCGGGTCTTCAGCCAGCAGTACCTGGCTGGCCTCCTGCCTGCTGTCGTCAGCTCTCTAAGAAGAGACGGCTTCTTTTACGATCCTGTGGAGAGAGGTGAGCTTTCACCGTGCTGCCTCGTGTGGGCACCACTGCATGATTCTAGGATAGCATGATTTTTAAAATGTGTGGTTCTGATGTGCAGATATTGAGATGGATTTCTTGCCGTGGCTCATGGCCGACGTGCACAACAGATTAGAGGAGAGACATTCAGTGAGAAGTCTTCTGGATAGTAAGTGATTCTTATCAACTTGGATTGTTTTGCTGTTGTTTCTTTTCTCACAAAGTTGGCTCAAACTGACATGTAGTTTTATTTTTCATTGTTCAAACTGTAGTCATCCTTTAATTCTGATCCCCTATGTGTTTTTAACACCAACATAGATATACGTGGACATATAAACGCCCATTGGTTACTAAAGGTGGGTCTGAGGCAAAATGAGAGGTTTCACACCACCGCCATCTAGGCCGTGTCACACGTCTCGTCACGCCCAGACAATCCAAAAATGGGAAAAGAGGTGGGGCTGAGGGTGGGAGCTAGCTGCTTGAGCTAACCCCTGAAGCTAAAACGAAGCTCCGGGGCAGCTGACCCGTGCGAGGCTGCAGCAGTGCTGGTTGCCTGTGGAGCTCTGATACAGACAGTTAAAATACAAGCAGAGCCTCAGACTGCTGCGATCGGAGCCGGGCCGGGTGCCCTGGCCGCTTACGCAAGGTCATGCTCCGCCATTAAAACCGTAAACTACAACTTGCGTAATTTTAAACATATAAGAGCTGAGCATCCCTGACAGATAAAGCAGAAAACACATTTTTACACTCATGATACTGTCTCATATTAGCTATTGCATTATCAGCTGGTCATTTACTACCTCTTCTGATATTAGACCTATTGAGTCATGCTATCAAAGAGCACTGAAAATCCTGGACAAGAAACCAATGTTGTACCATCATTGCCCTATTCTTGATAAATATACTCTACTGAGTTTCCAACATTTTAAACGATTTAAATCTGCTTGTCTGGTTTATAAAGTCATTCGTGGTTTTGCCCCCCCACCACTGAATGAGTTCATTAAGCCAAAATCACATAGGAACTTCTCCAGAGTAACTGGACTGAGCAACCATTAAAGGTGACTGTGAGCTTCCTTTTAGACGAACGTCATTCCAGGGCTCAACATTCATGAACAGCATACCTCCTGTAGTAAGGGAAAGCACTTGTTTTGTTACTTTCAAAAGAGAATTAAAACCGTGGCTGCAAGATTCTCAAATATGCAATCATATATGACCTCCTAGGATTATTAAATATATAAGAGACACATTACCTGACATCAATCTTAAACTTAAACTTCAAATCTACAGAATATCTTTTTGCTTTGTGAAGTTTAACTACTTCAGCATATTTCAACCTAGAGACTTCATTCACACTTTAAAACACTCATACACACAAGACTCTCAGCTATTATCAAATGATTCAGCTTGTTCATATCTTTAACTGTTTTTGTAAATTCACACTCTAAATTTGACTAACCTTTCACAAAAATCCAAATCTCCTCAAACGACATCATCACTCCCCTCTAACTTTCAGCTGAAAGATGATTTTCCAGCTCTAATGCAAACACATTCTTACCCACAAACACAAAATATACATCAAGCTCCAGGGATTTTTATCAGCTGTCAGGAAATGTGTTTGTATTATTTACATAGTCGGTGCATACACTATTGATAGTGGAAGAAAAAGATGGGTTTGGGTGGGGTGCTACGTTTTTGCCAGCGGGAGTGAAGAGCTCCTTGGACAGTAAAAGTTACTTTTGACAAGATCACATCTTTTCATTCAAAGAGCACAGAAAAAAAATCAGGGTGAGCGGGTTTTAAGAGCACAGAGAAAATGTCTGAGCACAGAAATAAGGAGCTAAAACTTCAGGCACATTTGTATAAATTTAAGAGCAGAAGAGTTCGTTTGAGGGCACGTAAAATACACTTGAATGAAAGGACTGATTTCTGAGTGTAAACCATGTTTGAAGAGAGACCAGAAACATCTGAGTGTAAAAACAACAAATAATGTTCTCAAATTAGTTAGCAGAGCAGCTAAATAGCTTTTATGCAAGGTTTGAGACTCACACCCTTCCCCCATCCTCCATCATCATGGGCACAATAGCTAAACCCACCTCGGTCCCCTCCTCCTCCACCACTGCTCTCACAGTTCTGGAGCAGGATGTGACAAGGCTCTTTAAAAAAAAGCAAAGGCCCCGGGCCCAGACGGTGTCTCTCCCTCCTCCCTCAGACACTGTGCTGAAGAACTAGCTCCTGTCTTCACAGGCATCTTTAACACCTCTCTGGGGTCATGTCCCAGCCTGTTTCAAGATGTCCACCATCATCCCCATCCCCAAGAAGCCCAGAATCACTGGACTTAACGACTACAGACCTCACCTGTAGCGCTGACGTCTGTAGTCATGAAGTCATTCGAGCGCCTGGTCCTGCAACACCTCAAGTCCTAAACCTCCCCCCTCCCGGACCCTATGCAGTTTGCATACAGAGCCAATTGATCTGTAGACGATGCCATCAACCTGGCCCTCCACTTCATCCTCCAGCATCTGGACACGCCAGGAACCTACGCCAGGATCCTGTTTGTGGACTTCAGCTCTGCGTTCAACACCATCATCCCTGCTCTGCTCCAGGACAAGCTCGCTCAGCTCAACGTGCCTGACTCCACCTGCAAGTGGATCACCGACTTCCTGACGGACCGAAGGCTGTCTGTGCGGCTGGGGAAGACTGTATCGGACTTCAAAACTATCAACACAGGATCTCCACAGGGCTGTGTACTGTCTACCCTGCTCTTCTCCCTCTACACCAACTGCTGCACCTCCAGCCAGGACTCCATCAAACTGATTAAGTTTGCGGACGACACCACCCTCATCGGGCTCATCATGGATGGTGATGAGTCTGCATATAGGAGGGAGGTGGACCAGATTGTGTCCTGGTGCAGCAACAGTAACCTGGTGCTTAACACACAGAAGATAGTAGAGATGATGGTGGACTTCAGGAAAGTTGCAGCCCCCTGCCTCCCCTTGCCTTCAATGACACTCCTATCATCACCGTGGACTCCTTTCGTTTCCTGGGCACCTGCATCACACAGGACCTCACGTGGGAGCCGAAACACCGAAACAAGTTCCTAGTCAGTGAGCTCCGTTCAATGACAATGGCAATAAAAATCTTCTGATTCTGCTTCTGAAATGGACAAAATATGCTCTTGATTAAAGTCCCATAATTAACATCATGTTTTTCTGCCCATATTGCAGAAATATGTTATTACAGGTGTGTTGTTATTATGAGTGACATTTATGGTGACAGAAATATCACAGAGGTCATCAATGTTCAAACTGTATTTTTTTTCTGTTTGTTTCAGCCATGATCTCTGAAGCTGGTGGGAAAAACTGAACGAGTTGAAGGATCAGGAAACACAGCCGGCCAGATCTTATCCATAAAGAGCTCTCTGTAGCACATAAATGCCCTTATTTGCATTAAAACTGATTTTTTTTTTCTTGGCAAACTTGCTGTGACTAGTGTGAGTGTGTTTGTTTACATTTGTGCCATGTCATTTAGGTTTCAGAGGATTCGTTGGGAACTGAAAGACTTGTGTGATAATCTGGGTTCTTGTGAGTCTGAGAGCTTTGATGTTCTATAACTTTTATATAAAAGTGATTTTAACGGCACATTTCTTAATGGCTAAAACTAAAATATATTAAACTTACTGGGGTAAAATTAGGCCATTTTGCAGTTTTTATTCAAGCGTGTTAGAAAAGATCCATACATGTGTTCCTAGCTGTTCATACATGATGTTGTGAACAGCTAGTCCTTTATCATTGATATACCCAGAGGTACGATGAAATTAAGGGTTCTCCCACTGTGCCTGCAGGCACCACAAGATAAAGTTAGGTATTAATGAGGTAGCTAAATAAATAAACAAATAAATGAATTAATAAATAAAAAAGGTGCAAAACACAATGAGGTAGCAAAATCACGGTAAAACATGACAAAACAAATAAAAAAAGGTGCAAAGTGCACATATAATGTAACCAAGTGGGCCTAAGTTAAATAGAAAAGCACATGGGAATACATGTACATTATTGTTGTTGGGGGGCGTTGTATTTAACCTCATTAGAAGTTACCAAAATTTAGACTTCATTCTTTGAAACCACTGATGTTTCAGTGTCTCTGTCCTCTAATGCCACTGATTTCACATCATTAGGAGAAGCAATCTCCTTTTCTAATTAAGGAAAAATTATGTTTTAGTGTGCCATCCCTATTTTATCACAAAAAACTGGATTGTATTTCTTGTAATCATTTGTGTTTCAATACAAAAATCAACCACTTTTTTTTAGTATTTATTTTGTTTTTCTTACTGGTTCCTTATGAAAGACTCCTATTATCAAAATTAACATTTAATGCAACTTCAGCAAACTGTCAGTAATGTGGTGCTTTCGTGTCCAAATATGAGAAAACATTTTGTTTCTGTTTGTCAGTGTTATTTTTTCTTTTTGTTTTATTTTATTTGTTAGCAAAAATGAGAAAGAAAATCAAACCATTAAAATTTGAGCTCAATAGTTTTTTTACCACAAAAATATAAAGGGCTTGTTTAGCAATTGAATATCTTCTATTTTAAAACAAAAGTCAAATTATGACTCTTGTTTTTTCTTTTATTACTGGTTTATTTTGAAAAATATATACCATAACATGTACGATGGAGCGGTTGACCCATTTTGATCATCGGGGCTTTCCGTATATTCTGACAACATACAACATGGCTGCCTCTGCTAGTGTCAGTAAAGGAGCTGAGCTTTCTAAAGCTGAGTACCTCAAACGTTATCTGTCAGCCAACGAAGGTTCTAGTAAATCAAAAGGAAAGATAAAAAAGAAACAACGCAAAGTTCCCGAAAAAGGGTGAGTTTATGAGCTAGTTCTATTTAAAGTTTGTTCACGTGTATGCTAGCTGTTTTGCTAGTCAAAGTGTCAGTTGTCGTTTTTTATCGCTTAGTAACATTTAGTTTCTATTTTCATTTTATTTCAGACTTAAAATAGTAGATGATGATATAGACTGGAGACAGATGGTCAAAGAGCCGACGGAGATCGAAGAGGATGAAGACGAAGAAGCTCCAGTGGTAAACAGCTAGCTAGCTAACGTTAGCTTTTTAGACTAGCCCCCTTCTTACTTACTTTCAGACGCTTTAACTGCAAATCTCTCCCCTCAGTGATTTTTTGGAAATATTAAGACACACGTCCAGTTTTTGGACTACATCTAAAAGCCATGTATTGGGTTGAATTTAAGACGGTGTGACAGGCTGCACAAAAACGGGTATAGTTGCCCACTCTGCATTGACTTTGGAAAATGAGGATGGTAAAATTGTAAATGGCCTGTATTTCTATAGCGCCTTCTTAGGGTTCTGCAACCCCCCAAGGCGCTTCACAACACAATCAATCATCCACCCATTCACACGCTGGTGGGGATGAGCTACATCATAGCTACAGCTGCCCTGGGGCGCACTGACGGAGGCGAGGCTGCCGAACACTGGCGCCACCAGTCCCTCCGACCACCACCAGCAGGCAAGTTGGGTTAAGTATCTTGCCCAAGGACACAACGACAGCGACAGACTGAACGGGAGGCGAACCTGCAATAACCCAAGATGGCGAGGAGACCCATCCAATATGGCGGCGAAACTGTTACGCTCTCCAGCGCCCAATGGGGCGTCTACGTATTCATGTCTATGGTCAGAGGGACCGATGGCGCCAGTGTACGGCAGCCTCGCCTCCGTCAGTGCGCTTCAGGGCAGCTGTAGCTACGATGTAGTACGTCACCACTAGGGTGTGAATGGGTGAATAACTGACTGTGTTGTAAAGCGCCTTGGGGGGTTCTAGGACTCTAGAAGGCGCTATATTAAATACAGGCCATTTACCATTTAATTTGTGGGGGGAAAAAATCATTATTTATTTCCTATTATCTGTCCATATGATCCAGCAAAAAAAAAAAAAGCTGAATTCTGACATAAACAGAGACAAAGAACACACAGGCTACTTTTATTTGTTGGAGGGGTCTAATGAGTGATGTTTCTTCATATTTCATGGAAATTTAATATTGATGAATTTGTGTGCCTACTAAGATTGCTGAGTTCATTGATGAGCGGCCAGAGGAGGTGAAACAAATGGAAGTCTTCAGGACCAGCAACAGATGGAAAGTAGTTGGAGGTAATTGGTGAAACATGAACATAATCTGTTCTTTTGTTAAAGAAGATTATCATTTAGTCTTCCCTCTCCTGTAGCTGATGAGAATGAGGAAGATGAAACAAAGGGGGAACATGTAGAGTCTGTGGAATCTAGCGAAATTCACCGAGACTCACCGGAGCTGTCATCAAAAGACAGGAGGCACAATTCTCCCATCAGAAAAGCAAGACATGACTCTCCAGACACGTCTCCTCCAAGGAGAGGTCGCCATGACTCCCCAGATAATTCTCCTCCGAGGAGAGGACGGCACGACTCTCCAGACTTGTCACCTTCAAGAGGGCATTCAGGAAAATCAGGAAAGGGGCGAAATAAAGGTGAGTGGTAATATGTTTTTCCAGGTGTGGTTTGTTTCTGGATTATCTCTCATGGACAGGAATCTTTTTGAAAGTGTGGTATCTGGCTTGACAGCACACTTTCATTTGACATTCACATTAATTCATTACTCTCTAAAGTCAAGTCAAGGATTGGGTTTCTATACTGCAACAGGTCATCCTTTACTCATTCTGCAAAGCAAACCTTGGTCAAAATGACAATCCTTCCCATCTTAGATTGCGGTGACATCATTTAGGACTGCTTCCAAAAAACTTCTTCATAAACTCGATGTCATTTATCACTCAGCAATCCGTTTCGTCACTGGTGCCCCTTTCACTACTCATCATTGTGATCTGTACTCACTCGTTAACTGGCCATCACTCCATTCCTGCAGGTTGTTACATTGGTATCAATTTATATACAAAACAATCATCGGTAGAACACCATCATATCTTCGCTCATTATCATCACTTCCAACAACCAGCGCATTTTACGTTCCAGTAACCTAATCTCTATGGTTATTCCCAAAGCTCGCACCTCCTTTGGCCGCTCCTCATTCTAGTTTGCTGCTCCCAATGACTGGAATGAACTGCAAAAATCACTAAAGCTCACTACCTACGTTCCATTATCTACCTTCAATAATTCATTGCATTCAATAGTTTCTGATCAATGTGCGTGCTTCTGAGTACTTAAAGATTGTTTTAAGTCTGTTTTGATGGCTTGTACATATTATATATGAGAACAGTCCTTTGTTTTTATGTCTAGCTGTTTTATCTTATCTTTATCTGCATTTTTTTTATCTTATCTGTTTGTGTAAAGCTAACTATGTGTCTGTTGCTGCTGCCTCTTGGCCAGATCATCGTTATAAATGAGAATGAGTTCTCAATCGACTCATCTGGTTAAATAAAGGTTAAATAAAAAAATAAAATAAAAATCTTTTTAGCATCCTTTTCCTCACCACTGATTGAAACGTGTCCATCCTGCAGCCAAAAACAGAGCCATCCTTAATTACAACTTTTTTCAGTTTGTTGGGTGTTACTGGCTCCAATGCTGCGCCATCAATAAACAACAGCAGAGTGCAGAGCACCAGCAACAACAGACGGTTAAACAGCTCCAAACCACCAGAGGTTCCTCAAGAAATAGAATACCCACCCCCTTATTGTGTACAGCTTCAGTATGGGCTCTTCAGTCCAGTACATCGTTGATATTGTCACCCAGGTACTTCTAGACCCTGACCATCTCCTCTTCCACAATCCTCATTGGTTAAGTACAGGGTTCGTACGGTCATGAAAAACCTGGAAAAGTCATAGAATTTGAAAATAAAATTTCCAGGCCCTGGAAAAATTTTACTATATCTAGGGTGACCAAACTTCCTCTTTAGCCCCGGACATGTCCACTTGTCACTCTCTGTTCGAGGCGTCCGGAGGAGGGGGGTTTCTTATATTGATGAAAATGTCCTGATTTTCATCCAGTAGCACGGTTCGAATTATGGGGGAGCTAGACGCCCTCAACCTACACACTCGGGGAGCCCGAAAAAAGATCCTGTTTCTACCTATATTACGTTATTTATATGCACTCTCAGCGTAGCGGGGATTCATTTGAGCGGAGAGGCAGAGAGCGGCAGAGCGCTGATTGTTGATGCACTCCAGGCAGCTGCATCCTGCGCAGGGCCACAGTAACCTTTTCAAAGTCACGCCACCAAAATATAATTAACACGCGATCGTTCATGTCCACTAATATTCTCTGATACTTTCTGTATTTTATTCATGTCTGAAGCGCTCCGCTGCTGCGGAGCTCATCACCCGTGCTCCAGTGACTCTACCTTGCAGCTGCACTACACCTTTTTACATTTATAAAGCAACAATTTATAGCAAATATTTATATATTTGATTCAATTCAGATAATCTTCAAAACTCAGTCCCACACCCAGGGCCGTTTCAAGGCAAAATAGGCTCCCCCAGAATCCTCTGTGTAATTCATACCCTGTCCAGCAGTATTAATTATACAGTGTTTGCAAAAACACCTCGGTCACATACAGTATGTCAGTAACAACAAGCTTTTGAAAGCCACTATCTGCGGATTCTCTAAAAGTTTCCGCCGCATTTCAAGAGATTTTAATGAAAGAAGAATTCGGCTCTTGTGGTCTTTATGTGTTAAACATTGCATTTAGGGATGCAGATGTAGAGCACTTGCTTTTATCTTTGTATTGGCTATTCCATGATGCTCCTGCACGCCATGAGGACTTAATCAAAGCTACTGGATGCAGCATCCCCATGTTCAAGTTTTGCAAATACAGATGGCTTGAAAATGTCACAGTATCTGATCGAGCATTTAAAACTTTGGCCTCATATATTGACATTGGGAACATGGTGGAGAAGGGTGATCTCCATGTGCCCAAGATCAAGTCCTTTGAGGCCATCAGGACCAGTGCGTGCGTGCAAACACACGCGTGTTTGATGACTTGGGACTTTAACTTTAACTTAAAATCAAATCTCTCTCTCGGGCATAAGAGGCATGTTTACATTCCTAATGTCAGGCAAAACAACAAAAACAAACTTTTCCACCTCCACACATTGAATAAATAGTTTTATCAGGACTGTATAACAACTTTATGCCCAACCAAACACAATAACCCTGGTGAAATCATTTATTACTTACCTAGCCATTAGCAGCACGGCTAGGTCAGAGTCCGTAGTTCATGCTGTTCTTTCTAAAAGAGCTCTCCAGCGAGGAAAAGACGGCCCAATAATAACTCTGGTCTTTGCTCTCGCTCTATCACGTTCTCCTTTTCTTTTCCTAGATTCCTCTGATAAGGGATTTCTAGCTTTCTTTGGTGAATCTGCCACTGCTAAACTGCGAGTCTATGTTATACAATTATGGCAAGCCAAAAGGATAAAAAAAATTGTTTGTTCTAAACTCGTATTATGTCCGCCAAAACGCTCGTTCAAGACGCGTGTTCTGGCAGACATAATGCTCGCTTTTAGAACACGAGGGTTTTTGCCCCCTTTGGCGTCAAAACGCGCGTTCAAGACGCGCATTTTGACGGACATAACGCGCGTTTAGAACGCGCACTTTTTTATCCCTTTGGCTTGCCATATTGTGCCGTAAAGCAACACCCAGTCAGTACTTCCGGTAGCGACCCGAGCTCAAAAACTGTATAGTGCAGTAAACAGACGTGGGACCCCCCAACACTATCACAGGTACGAAAATGAACATAATAGATGATAGTATGAGGCAAAACTTTACAAAAAAGCATAATTTTAAGGTGTAAAAGTTGCGGAGTGTTGCTTTAAAGGTTGAATATGGAACACCAAAGCGACATCTAGTGAGTGGAGGTTGTAGTTGCAACAATAAAACAAATACAAAACCTGGTGATAAAGGTTTAGGTTTCTGAAGAATCTATCCACAAATATCCAACCTAAGGATGGGAATATGGTGAATGGAACGCTGGTCATTATAAACAAATTAATATTCTGGTCTGGTGGTCCATTCATGCTTTTACCCTGATAAGTCTCGCTCAGTGTGTTTAAGCAATATCATTATTTAATATTGTCCAATGTAATTGGGATTTTTTTTTAGTTTTCCTGACTAATAACCTATAAATACACTGCTCACAAAAATTAAAGGAACACTTTTTTATTGGGCCTGGCATGAAATCAATTAAACCTGTCTGATAATTTTCTGGTTGATTAAGCAGCTGAGGGCATTGTTAATCACTTTCAGCTGTATTGGTGTTCATGGACTTGACAGGTGCACTAAAGTGGCAACAATTAAAAAACCCTCAAAACAGGACTGGTTTAACATGTGGAGGTCATTTCAAGTTTCTCCCTCTTGATCTTTTTTGGCTGGTTTTCCACTCGTGCTAGTTTTGGCTTGAGTAATTATCTCTACTGGCAGCATGAGGCGATTCCTTAACCCTACAGAAGTTGCACAGGTTGTCCAACTTCTCCAGGATGGCACATCCACACGTGCTGCAGCAAGAAGGTTTAATGTGTCTCCCAGCACAATCTCCAGAACATGGAGGAGATTTCAGGAGACTGGCGGTTATTCGCAGAGAGCTGGACAGGGCCGTAGCAGGTCCACAACCCATCAGCAGGACCGATACCTGCTCCTTTGTGCAAGGCGGAACAGGCTGAGCACTGCTCGTGCCCTACAGAATGACCTCCAGAGGGCCACTGGTGTGAATGTCTCTACCCAAACAATCAGGAACAGACTTCATGAAGATGGCCTGAGGGCCCGACATCCTGTAGTGGGCCCTGTGCTCACTGCCCAGCACCGTAGAGCTCGACTGGCATTTGCTCAAGAACACCAGAATTGGCAAGTCCGCCACTGGCGCCCTGTACTTTTTACAGACGAGAGCAGGTTCACCCTGAGCACCTGTGATAGACGTGAAAGAGTCTGGAGAAGACAAGGAGAACGTTATGCTGCCTGCAACGTGGTTCAACATGACAGGTTTGGTGGTGGGTCAGAGATGGTCTGGGGAGGCATATCCATGGTGGGACGCACAGACCTCTACTGCCTAGGAAATGGTGCTCTGACTGCCATAAGGTATCCAGATGAAATCCTTGAACCCTTTGTCAGACCCTACGCTGATGCAGTAGGTCCTGGTTTTCTCCTAATGCACGACAATGCCCGGCCTCATGTGGCAAGAGTATGCAGGCAGTACCTGGAGGATGAAGGAATTGAAACAATTGAATGGCCTTCACAATCCCCTGACCTAAACCCAATAGAACATCTGTGGGACATTATGTTTCGGTCCATTAGGCGGCGCCAGGTTGCTCCTCAGACTGTACAAGAGCTCAGGGATGCCCTCACACAGATCTGGGAGGAAATGCCACAAGACACCATCCGTTGTCTCATTAAGAGCATGCCCCGACGTTGTCAAGCATGCACACAAGCTGGTGGGGGCCACACAAGATACTGAAAAGCATTTTGAGTTGCAGAAATTAAGTTTTTGAAATAATGGACTAGCCTGCCACATCTTCATTTCACTCTGATTGTAGGGTGTCTACACAATTGAGCCCTCTGTAGGCTGAAAACTTTTATTTCCATTAAAAGACTTGGCATCCTTTTGTTTCTAAAGCCTAATTTATACTTGTCCGTCTGCGTCAGTACGGAGACACGCAGCGCCATTTTGCGTCGACGCAAGGGCTCTCGGACGGGCTCGCGGAGGGTGACGGAGACATGCCCCCAAAAATAACTGTCCGTCGAGAGCCACGGAGAGCGCAAGCCTGTGATTGGTCAGGACGCCGCTTCCTTGAAATACGTCACCAGCACCGCCACTGCCGACTCAAAAAATAAAGAGTGCTGAAGATATTTAGCGGCAGACACGGAGCAGATTGAAGAACGCCTCGCTGAAAAAGTTCGAAAATATGAAAGTTTATTCACCCGTGACTGAAGGAGCACAAAGATACACAGCGAGCGTTTTATTCATGGACGGAAATGACGAGAAACGTGGATTTAGAGGTGCCGACCGCATGAAGAGGTGGAGGAGAATGAGGGACAAATTTGTCCATGTTAAAAACTCTCTAAAATACATTAAAACAATGTAAACACAGTATTAAATACACTATCATAGACCGAATACGTGACTGTAATGGTGGCAGGATACCCCAGAAATGTGCTACGCCCTCTGCTGTCCAGGCGGGGGGTTGCTTTGCAACATCCCCCAGCCAACAGAGAAGTAGAAACATAAAACGTCTCCGTCAACGCGTATGCGTCTCTAGCCCGAGGAGCTGACGGAGAAGTATAAATCTAGCTTAAGACATTGCCCTGTCGTTATTTGTATAGATATCCAACTTCATATTGAGATCTGATGTATCTAATGTGTTTCTTTAAAGTGTTCCTTTAATTTTTGTGAGCAGTGTATATCCATGTTTTCTATTTTTCAGATTCATCTCCCACTAGAAAAAAGCCCAGCTCATCGATACCAAGTAAACCATGTCCAGATCGTCGTTCTTCACCGCAGGCTAATAGGACTCAGAAGAGGCACGATTCGGACTCTGATCAATCACCTCCACGAAAAAAGCCCCTGAAGAAACACGCTTCAGATTCAGACCAGTCTCCTCCGAGAAGACGCTCAAAATTAAGCCAGGGTTCTGACTCTGACCAGTCTCCACCCAGGAGGAGGCCACGGAGTGGAAAGGACTCGGATGGAGATTTGTCACCACCTCGTCGAGCTGGAGCTTCACAAGTGAGGCAATAGTACTTTTCAAACGTTCTCACAAAATGGCTGCGTTTTTTTTTAAAAGTTGTTTTAACAGGGTCCGAGGATGCTTTCTGGTGGAAAAGCAGGTCTGGTTTCTATCGAGGTCTTAAGGGAAGAAAAGGAGGAAAACCGGCGCAGAGACAGAAACAACCAGCCGCTAGAAGGTAGCATTTACAGCCCCCAAACAGTTTTTTCATCAGCTTCACCCATTATTCAAGACAAACTATTTTTATTATGTCATAATGAAAAAAGTCAATACTAAAATTATGCTTTTGGATTTTCTTCTTGTTCTGCTTTGGCTAGATCAGTCCCGCGGTGCGCAGACTGTGTTTCGAGACAAGAGTGGTAAAAGGAGGGATTTAGATTTGGAAAGAGAAGATCAGAAGATAAAAGCTGAAGAAAAAGCAGCAAAGGATGAGAAATATGCTCAGTGGGGTAAAGGGTAAGTCTGCAGCAATGAAAAGACACTAAAATGTGTTTCATTTATTAAAGATGCAATGGCAAATCTGCAAACAAGCTAGCTTTGAAACACAAACACGGTCACAGAACTTCCACCCCCTCTGGCGGCTATCATCCCAAGGCCACAGCCGCCGAATACCAGAACCCACATTGTCGTAGTAAACGTGAGAGTCGCTGTTTTCTAGGTCCAAGCGTCTTTTGTTGTCCGTGACTCCAAATGGTGTTTTTCTTTTTGGGTAGTTTGTCCTAAAGTTGAAGTGGTAGCAGCCGGCTGTTTCTCCTTCTCTGATATTATTGAGCGGAGAACCTCTCACACCAGTGGTGTTCTGTTGCTAAATACATGAGTGTGGAATGAGTGGAGGACCCAGGGAAGTGCAGAAGTGTGGTGGTTTGGTGAGACAGAGAACCGGATGGTCCAATCATTGGTTTCGGACCGAGCTGTGTTATTGGGTGAGGTTTTTAGACAAATGCGAGAGAACCACTTTATTATTATTATTTTATCTCCACAACATATTTATAGCTATACTATTTTAGAACGTGTTAGAGAGGTTCTTATTATATATATTCTAATATATTTGCAGTGGTCTCTAGTAGCAATAAGTTATACTCTGGAGAAAAAAAGCTCTGGTGCACCTCTTTCAGCACTGAGAATTCAGCCAGAGGAGAAAGTAGCTTCAGATGGCAGAATCTGGAGACTTATTTCCTGATATGTGGACATCTCTCCTCTGATTGGCTAACAGCAACTCTACCACTGACTCTGTTTGCTCTGCAACGTTGATGTTTTATCTCCACAAATAACACAAGCCTGGAGGAGTTCTGCTGTGTGGTGGAGTTGCTAATGCTAACGGTTAGCTTCTACTAGCCCAGATGTTCTCTGCTGTTTCCTGGACGCTAAACCAACAACAGCCTTCCCCGTCGTGAGTCAAGATGGGTGAGTCCATGAATGTTCAGTGACAGTGTGACGTAGATCTGTCAGGATTTTCTAATCCTAGAGTTTCACCTAGAGTCTATTTTCTATCAGAAGCTAATGCAGGAGATAGGTGGAGGAGACTATTTTCATGTTCAGCCTGCATTTAGAACTCAGAGTGACTATCATTTTCAAAAATAAGTACAAAATGGTTTCTCAATAAAGGACCTCTTTAAGAAGATTGAATTTTTTTTTACGACGGCTTGTTTTGCAGATATGCTATTGTAACTTAAGTGTGTGTGTGTGTGTGTGTGTGTGTGTGTGTGTGTGTGTGTGTGTGTGTGTGTGTGTGTGTGTGTGTGTGTGTGTGTGTGTGTGTGTGTGTGTGTGTGTGTGTGCGCGCGTGTGCAGGTTGGCTCAGAGCCAGATGGAGCAGCAGAAACTCGAGGACGCAGTGATCGAAGCCCAAAAGCCTCTGGCGCGTCACTATGATGACGAGGACCTGGACCGCATGTTGAGAGAGCAAGAAAGGGAGGGGGATCCTATGGCAGCGATGCTCAGACGTAAAAAGGACCGCAAAGAAAAAACAAAAGGTTTTTACCCTTCTTTTACTTTGTGCTTATTCAACCTTTATTAGAAAATGTTCTTCAGAGTTAACCACCTCTCAACAAAGCCTTGCTAACATGCAAACACGACTCTTTTTCTATAAATAGTAAAAATAGTTGTTTCTTATCTGAATTTCCAGTGAAACCTCGTTATAATGGCCCCCCACCACCTCCGAACCGGTTCAACATTCTACCAGGCTATCGCTGGGATGGAGTCGACAGGTATCTGGAAAGAAAAACCTCAACAGGGGATACGTTGGCTTTGATACAAGAGAGTTTGAGCTACAATGGCAGATTTTGATGGCGTTATTTTATATGGATTTTTTGCAGGTCGAATGGTTTTGAATTAAAACGCTACACGCGGATGGCGGACAAGAAAGCCGTCCAGGAGGCAGCTTATAAATGGAGCGTGGAGGACATGTAAAGGCACTGGAGACGAACACATCAGCAGTGCACCGTTTATTGTCAACAGACTTTTTCTTGTTGTTAAAACAAATCTAGACACATTTACTCAACAGAAGGTATATTTTGAGATGAACCAATCAGGTTTTGGTTCTTTTTTCCAGATCAGTTTGATACTGTATTACAGACATGGTGTGACAACGTAAAGTGACACCGTCTTTATCATTTTGTTATAGCTTAAGGAACGTGGCGCGAGAACTGATGTTTTATTAAATGATGTTTTTGTAAAGTTTTTGTGTGACAAGTATTTTATAAACAACCCCTGAAGCGTTTCATAGTCAGGGATGAGACTGATGCATTAGGAACATTCCGCTACCCTCATGTTTGATTCACTGGAACAAAGAATTTGCTCTGAATAATTCTGTGTTTTTCCCAAAATATGTTTTCACAAATTATATAATATTAATATTTTTATATTAATGTACTGAACCTTCTAAAGGTCACCGATCAATTACCTGAGTCCTAAATACCTAAACCCCAGTCTAAAGGTCTGTCTCACTGTCGTGTAGAAAATAACTGCAGATTCACCAGAATTAAGAGCTCAATGTTTATCTTCCATAAATTTATTGATTTAAGGTTTTTTGTTGCAAAAAAAAAAGAAATCATGTTTTGTGACTTATAAGTTTAATAATTAACAACAAATCCCCCCAAAAACGCCTTTTAGTGTTGGGTTCATTATTAAAACTACTTAAAGGTATCACATTCAATGTTTCTAAATTTCAGGAAAGAACCGCCCCCTCCATGTTTTGAAAAATGTGCAACACTGGAAAGTTAGATTATAGTCGTTAATAACTTCTAGCAGTAAGCACCAGCTCCGGTGGCCTATTGGTAGAGTGTCCGCCCCTTTTTGAAAGGCGTAACATTTCTAAAACCAGACACTGGTGGAAGATAAGAGGATGTTAATATTTTTTCCATGTTTGGAGTGTTTATGGAGGCAGTAGAGACACACATGAATAATATGCTCTCTTTAAGTGTTGTTTAATTTGTGCATTAACAAATTAGCTGAATGCATGCCTGGCAGTAACTTCCTGTGAGAATAAACTCTACCCCGCCCCCTGCTGGAAGCACATGGCACATCTTTGCCACCCCAAACACTTAACCCCTGTTTCATCTTCTGTTTTGCTTTTTGCTGTCTTTGGTTTATGGTTGTTTTCCTTCTCCTTGTGTTCTTTAGCTGAGCCTGAGCCCTTATTTATCTGTTTTAACCTCCTGTCCTCGTCATAGTTCATTTTACTAATGACCTTACCTGCGTTATCATTGCCCTGCTGTGTGTTCATTTCCAGTTACCACTGCTCCACTGTTTATCATTTCATTTCCTGCAATTCATTTTTCTTCGTAAATAAAATTTTATTTTAGCCTTGAATCTTATGCTGTGGGATTTAAATAGCTTGTATTCCTTAAATATGGTTTGTGTAGCTTCCTCCTTGTTTTAGTGTATTACTGTATTCTTTTTTGGGGTTACCCCTTTTCTCTAAGCTCAATGATTCATCAGCTTCATTGTGAGGAAAAAAGATGCACTCTGTTGAATTTATTTCAAGGAAAAATGCTTTTAAATCTCACAGATGTTCAATTTATTTATTCATTAAACGGTTGTATATTTCTTTTTATTTTTCTTTCTTTTTTTGTTTAAGCCAATTGAAAATATAAAAATCGGGGCTTTAAAACATCTCTTTCATATTTATGATCTTGTGGAACAAATTTAATGTTGCATATCTTCAATAGGACTCTAATACTTTACATCGTTCATGTTCTTGTCTTCATCTATATTGTATTTTATTTTTACATGTTTGTGTCCTGTGGCTAATAAATGTAGCCTGGCAAGCCATCCTATATATGTGTAAACTCTGCAAAGCAAGAATTGGTCTGGTTCACTAGGCTATAATAAATGTGGAAAGGGTGGGGAAAGAATTGGGAACCATTCGAATTCTTCAAAACACAGCTTGTTTCTTTACGGACTGTTTTTGTTGATGCACATAGAACCAACTCTTACTACCTTATGTTGTGGCTAGCTTATTCTCCTGACCGACCCAGGACTAAAACGCCCTGAAAACTACCACTGAAACACACCGACTCTTGTTGCTTCCGTCTGGCTAAAATGTCTGAGTGGTGTCCGATAGCGAAGCAGTACGACCCGCTGAAAGCTGGCAGCATCGACGGAACGGACGTGGAGCCCCATGACCGGGCGGTGTGGAGGGCTATGTGTGCCCGCTACAAACCCAACAGAGGCGTTGTAGGAGACCCGCTACTCACTCTGTTTGTGGCCCGTTTGAACCCTCAGACAACCGAGGATAAGCTGCACGCCGTGTTCTCAAAGTACGGCGACATCAAGCAGCTTCGGCTGGTTCGGGACGCGGTGACGGGTTTCTCGAAAAGATACGCCTTTATTGAGTACAAGGAGGAGCGGTCCGTGACCCGGGCCCACCGAGACGCTTTCAAGCTGGTCGTGGACCAGCACGAAGTGTTTGTGGACTTTGAACAGGAAAGGACCCTTAAGGGATGGGTCCCACGGCGTCTTGGTGGCGGGTTGGGAGGGAAGAAAGAGTCCGGACAGCTGCGCTTCGGCGGCAGGGACAGGCCTTTCCGAAAACCCATAAACCTTGGGTCAGGACCCGTACAGGAACGGGATGGTGATGGGGGCAGAGGCTGGGACAGACATGGGGGGAGAGGACGGTACCGTCAGAGAGAAGCAGGCTGGGACAGCAGAGACAGGAGGGACTACAGGGACAGAGACTGGGAAGACCGCAGGCACCGGGGCAGGAGGTGATCCTGGATCCAAAACTGTCAGGACGGTTCGGACAGATGTCACTGAAATGTGAACCTTATGTTTGTTTTTTAAGATAATCCATTTTCATTTCCTGCCTCTTAATGAAACAGTTTATTTCTGAAATGGACATGTTAAAACTCAACTGTCAGTCATTTTGTTATGATTAAAGAGTTAAAACCAACTTTCAGATCTGAGAATCTTTACCCCAGTATAGATACTTTACAGTCCTTGGTTATTCGTTTTAGACTCCTCTGTGTTTTTATCGAGGCTATTTTTGTTCTTTGAACACGTTTAAAGTTTAATTTGGTATTTTGAATGTTTTAAAATGCTTGAAGCTGTATCTGAATGGACAAAGCACTAAACATTCACCAGGACTGCACTATATGTCAATATCTCAGGTCACTAATGAACATTTCATCTGCAATTCATTATTAATGTTCCGACCTGCTCTAATCCTCAAGCCAGTGACAAGAAAACCTATAAAACAATTCACAAATCTTTAGAGTAAAGATAAGACACTTATTATGTTTAAAATGTAAGAGGACCATTTGTTCAACAGATATTAAACAAAAAAAGAAAATCACAGACATCAGATATCTTTTAATTAAAATGTTATAATTATTTTTCTCATACTTGTAATTTTAACATTTCTCTGAGTTGTTAGAACCGTTTACAACAACATAACCCTATGAGGGAGCAGCAGTCATTAACTGAACCCCTGTTGTGTTTTATGAATAAACGCCTGCCTGCAGACCGAGCAGCTGTTTAAAGCAGGTCAGTTGGATCTTTGCAAAACTAGAAAAAGAGTGCACAAAATAAATAAGAGTAATCCGATTGTGAAAAACAGGATGGTTTTCTTCACCAGAGTCCTCTTGTTGGTCTGGTCCGGTGGGTCTTGAGTTGACTGGACTGAGCCTGTCTCCACATGGTCTCTGGATAGGACCTCATTCTCCAGCGGATCATGGATGCACATCTTCACCACCTCCATGGAGACGTTCTTCTAGAGGAGCTTTGTGTTCAAGCAGAAGATTTCATTTGTGGAAAAACCTCCCCAAAGCAATTCTGGTTAACCACACACCAGAGAAAGACCCAGTCGAGTCCCACATGTGGTCCGCGCCTTTCTGCCACAGCTGTGCTGACTGGGATCCCTTCAAACTGGAACAGACCCAGTATGGTTCCCTTTTTATCCTGTTGGAGCTTTGAACACCAGCTGCTGTGAAGAAACTCCCAGGAACTGATCTCAAGTCTCTGGCAACCGACATGAAATGAGGCGTGAATATAAACACCAATGCTCACACACAACACGGGTTTCCAAAAATGAAAATAGTATATTGAAGTTTTATTTTTACATGACTTCAAATAAACTTAATGCTTTATATAAACACTTTAATTTGTACCATAACAAGGGCCAGGGATTTTGGGCCCCATGAAAAAATATGACATTTTATGAATGTTTTAAAATGAATTTAATTAAAATAAAATAAAAATATTTGGGCCTCTTTCCAGTTGTGGGCATTTAGAATCATTCTAACACCCGCCCATTAAAGCTTTCCTGACTTCTACACCCAAAATGTACTTTTGTATTTATTTTTTTGTGGCAGGAAGGGTTATTGTTTATGGCGCCCCCTAGTGGACATGGAGGATTATTTTTCTTATTGTGTACCCTTAGTCTAGTGAACTAGACCAAATTCTTGCTTTGCAGAATTTTTATATATACACATATATAGGATGGCTTGCCAGGCTAGTGTACCCTTATAATAAATCTGGATTTACTAGTGAGTTTATGCAGCACTGTAAATACACAAAGCAGCTATGATGGAGCACACACACCCCTGGGAGAGGTTCATAGAGTTTTATTTAGACATTAGCCTGAAATACTAAGACTATTGTCCTTTAAAATGATTATTATTATTATTATAATGGTTTTGCATATGTACAATTACCATGTTTGGAAGACTTTAATTTGAAGTCCCACATCAGATCAGGTTGAAAATATGTGTCATGTGGAGAAGATGTACTGTAGTCTCAAACCAGTGTCTCAAGCTCTCTCCAGGTGGGTAAACACCAATAATAATTTTAAATTGCATTTCTTTTATCTTTGGAGTGACTGGAAACAATGACTCTGCTTAATTTTGAACTTCATAAGGTTGGAGGTGAGAAGCTAAAGATCTGTTGGCTAAGAATGGATGCAACTCCTTGATAAATCAATTTCTTATTACATTACTGGACAACTTTTTATTAATAATAGAACACTAATTAAGCAAAAGTTCAGGGGTACGTGGAGTGTATTAAACAGGATAATAAAAAAAACAGTAAAATAATTAATAACCATCTCCAATATTTCACAGAAAATCAAATCAGGATCAGAAACATGGATGAAGTAGCAAAGAGATACAATACATTCTTTGTAAATATAGGACCAAACCTGGCTGAGGTAATAAAGGTCAGTGAGACAGAAATCGATACCACTGATTTAAAGGGATACAATTTTGGCTTGTTTTTAGCACCCCCTAGTGTTCATTAGCTAAAGTAAAGTGAAAAGTATCTCCTCGCTGTGCGTTCGTCATTTTAACACCTTAATCTAACAGCTGAAATGTCTCCTCAGCCTTCATTAGTGTCTACAGGAGCGGTTCATCACTAAATCAAACAAATCAGCTATGTTGATGATCGGAAACATGCTGGAAGCAGACTGCAGCACCAGGCATGTCAGCTCATTTTCTAAGTCCAGCAGGGACCGGACCACCACTCTGCAGTTCCAAGTGCGGTATTCTGGCCACAGACGGCGGTGGGGGTCTGAGTGACATTTCATTAACCCTGTAAAGGGTCATTTTAGCACATACTGGCTCAAGAACATGATTTAAAATATGAAAAACTTGCATAGTATGGCTTTAATGAAAGATACAAGAGCTCAATGGTTTTGAGAGCAGTAGAAAACCAAGCAATTTATGACATATTAAAGGGCCTCATGAATAAATGCAGTACAGACTGGAATTGAATGGATATGACAACATTGAAGAGAGTTATTGATGATATTGCTAAACCTCTAATGTATATATCTAACTTATATTTTCAAAATAGTCTTTCTTCCAAACAAAATGAAAAAAGCAAAAGTTGTTCCAGTTTATAAAACAGGCGATAAACATATCTTTACTGATTACAGACCTATATCAAATCTCTCTCCCACTTCTCAAATATTTTAGAAAAACTATCCATCCAACAATCTGACAGTTTTGGAATAATTCACCATCAGCCTTGGCAGGGATGGATTTCATTGCAGGAATTACAGAATCTACTAAAAACAAAAACTATGCGCTACGAGTGTTCTTAGATCATAGAAAAGCAACCATGATATAGTACTTAGGAAGCTGGAGAAGCGTGGCTTCAGAGGTATGTTATTAGACCGGTGAATGAGCTATAAATAACCAACAAACAACAGTAAATAAATCCTTATAAATCATGACTTCTCAATGTTTTGTGTGGGGTACCTCAGGGATCAGCATTAGGTCCAAAAATGTTCATAGTATATATAAATGACATTAGTAGAGTATCAGATATTTTAAAATGTGTCCTTTTTGCAGATGATACAGATATTTTCTTTTTTTAATGTGGATTTGCAGCAGGTGGTTAGGAGATCACAGGGGAACTGCATGAATAAAACGTGGTTTGATATGAATAAATGATCACTAAATATGGACAAAACTAATTTTATATTATTTGGAAACCATAGGAATAACACTGAACTAAATATGTCTATATGTATTGATAATGCTAATATTGAAAGGGTTAATGGAACTAAATTCCTTGATATGGTTTTGGACCACAAGATAATCTGGAACCCACACATGTAACATGTTCAGGGGAAGTTGGCCCGGAGCCTCGTCATCATGGGGAAATCAAAACACGTTCATACCTTATACTGTTACCATATCTGAGTTACTGAGCTGAGGTGTGGTGAAACACAAACAAAAGGAACATTGAAGCGAAAAATACAAAGCATCAAAGGGCTATGTGATTATTATAAGTAGGATACAAAGTCCATACAAATGAACTCTTTATAAAATCGGGAATGCTGAAGTTCCCAGACTTGGTTAAATTTAAAACAGCATCAATTATTTCCTAATAAAATGGGAAAAGGAGAAGTCCTGGTATGGGGGGGGGCCCGTCTAATATCTAGTCCCAGGCCCAGGCAAGCTGGCCTGCCTGCAGGTGATCAGTACATTCAACTGAAGGAAAGATTAAAATATCCAACACCCTTTTAGTCAGACATTTGAGTCCATGATGCATTTGGAGTTTTCACTTTAACTTTTTTAATATTTGACTCTTGCTTCCTGCCTCAGAAGCACCAGAGGCTGAATTTTCTTTCATAACATGATGATACTTGCAGACTAGAACTTATTCTTGTTTTCTTGTCTAGTTGAAGCCAGACTCAGCCTGCCAGCATGTCTGGGCTTCATGACGGCCCAGCCCGGGTATGCCCCTCTTTGCATCTTGCAGAACTTGATCCTGTTTAGAACACAGACATGAGCTGCATGACACTTAAAACCTGCTCTCACCTGAAAGGAGATGTAGTCCAGCTGTGGGAGGGCAGGAGGTTGGAGGAGGAAAGTCCTTCCACTGCTGAGACTTCATCTCTGCTGTCTCTTGTTTGCTGGTCACAGCGGGTGAAGATGGGTGGCTTCTAAAATATCTTTTTTTTTGGTTGTCTCTCTCGGCTGCTATTTCATTTATGTGTTTGACTTGAAGATGCAGGATGTGGTTCCTGCTGTGTGCTATATATGGACTCAACAAAGTCCTGAAGGGCAATCACAACCTCTTTAGGACATACAGAGACATGCACAGTTCAGGTCTATCAGAAAACTTCTGAAACACAAACTTCCAGAAAAAGAAGAAAACAAAAACTTGTTCAAATCCAATGTGGCTCTTTGAAAATTTGAAATTTGACCTTTCTTTTGAAAAGTCTAAAATACTTCATAATTGGAAATTGAGTGGTTTTGGGGCAGTAAATGACACTTCCAACAACATTTTCAGAAAAAAACGCATAACTGTATTTTCATCTATATAAATGTGTTTTTGCTTTTATTCCATATGATTGTTAACATGCTGACCGGTGCAACCGCAAAAGCAAAACTCACAGTTGATCTGAAACAGACAAGTTAAATTTGACAGAACCTTTGTCTTCATCATGTTGTCTGAATGCCTCTCTGGACGTCTCCATCCTAACAAGTGGCTCTAGGTGTAGGAAAAATACTCAGACCAGCAAGAGGAATTCATAATATCTTTAAAAATGTCAAAGTAAGACCAGTTTTAAACTTTTTTTAATCATTTACTTCCATCACAAATGAAACATTATACACTCACTGGCCACTTTATTAGGTTAATAAACATTCTCTATAGGTGATTTCAGCATCCACTTTGCCTCTGAAAATTAAATCTTCCCTGCTCAGCTGCTATCCTGGACCTTGGGTAAGCAAGAGATGGATGGATGGAGGACCCCCCCCCCCCCCCACACACACACACACACACACACACACACACACACTCCATGCACACACAGAAGTAAAAATGAAAATAAAGAACATCTCACTCCAAGTTGGCAGCCCTGGAACATTTTCTCTGACTCCTGGATCAAAGGCATCAAAAGAACCTCTTGTGTCTTTTACCGGTCGAGCAGAAGGAATAGCAGCGGGTTTGGTTTATGTTCAGCTGCAGCAAAAAGTAAAAACAAACATCCATACATTTAGGAAATGTCTCATTATCTTTTCCACCAAGCAACAAATCTTTCACCAAACACAGAACTTTACTGTGCCGTCAGCATTTCTCCTCACTGGTGTGAGCTTCTTAAAACATGTTGATGTTGTAGTCATGGTGTTCCAAAAAAGCAGCAGGACCACCAGGAAAGAGTTCAGATCTGGTTAAATCTGGTTTAAAAGGAAACCTGAGAAACTGATGAATGACCCTTTCATACAGGTTAGAAGCCCAACATCTTCCACTGATGACATAAATAAAATACACAATAACATCAATGGCAGTGAATTTAAGAGCTGCTGAGTTTCACTAAGCTGGAATAATGAAAGTGATTTAATGTGTCTTTTACAGTTTCCTCAGTGTTTGGCCAACATTAAGCAATGTGCTGCTGAGATGCTTTCAGTTTAGTTGGGGAAAATCCAACGTTTTCAACTCATTTAAGGGGCTGGATTCCTTTTCAGTAGATAGCCATAGAGAATCCCTTAAGATTTTGTTGTTCACCTTAGCTGGAGTTACCTCTCTGACTCACTGATTCCAGAGGGAACTTGAACTGAGATTTAAACTGACAGTGCTGAAACTTCAGCTCACCTGAAAACCTCTACTTTAGCTCTTTTAGTAAACGTGATACACGGCAGCCTAATCTGTTGCCATGGGAACCATCCTAAATGTCTCATCTTTCTGCAGGGTATAACTTTTATTGCTATCCTTGAACATTTTACATTTTGAATTTGTTTATGGACTCATGACTGCCACTGTAACTGCACAAAATGTGTTCGGTTACTTTTTATATTCAACTTTATGTATTCAGACCTTTATTATAGTCGAGGTACATCTTCAAGATTAGTTTAGATGCTACTACATTAGATGCAATTTCAAAAGACAAACACAAGTACCACAAATAGCCCCAGAACATATTTGAATCGTGCAATAAGGTTTATATATTTTTTTCCATCATTATCACACATCATGACTAAATGATGGGGTAAATTTTTTTTATCACACAAGGTCATGTTTGTTTGGATAACTATCTCAATAAAAAATAAATAAATCACATGATAACTGCATTTTGTATTTTCTCTGGTTATCTTTACCTGCTGAAAAACCAGCATATGTTGTGTTTTGGTGCTGGTTTAGCTGGTTGAACAGCATTGTATACTGGTCTAGGATGGGATGCTGGTCCAGCATCCCAAGCTGGACCAGCATCCCAGCATCCAAAACACAGCATATGCTGTTTTTTTCCCCAGCAGGGTTGTCTGATATTGAAATTGGTTTGAAAAAACAGCACAAACAGGAAACATCTTTGAGGTGGTAAATACTGTTTGACAGCATTGTTTACATCTGAACCATGTAACCTAAAACACATCTAAAACCACAGAGAATTTCAATAAAGCTGGTGACAAGAGGAAGATACACAAGAAAACACAAAATAAATGAAAGCATTTAGGCCTAAATAAAAACCAAAAAGCACAATATGACTATTTAATTATGTAGTGAAATCACCCAGCTAACATATTAAGATATATTACATCACTGACAAATGAATGGATGAATGAACATTCTCTGCTCTTAAAATAAATTAATTAAAAAGGTAAATGCAATAAAATGTTTTAAATAATTTTGACCTTGTAATTTAAACGCTTATGTAAACAAATTGTTTGAATCACTGTTAAAACTCAGTCTGTTAGCCTAGCATTGTGCTAATATTACAAAACATTTCCTGGATTTCTCCACGCGCCAGCAGGAGTCTCCCGTTCCCATAGTAACAAGCTGACGGGTGGAAAAGAAAGTTGGCTCGGTACCGGTCCTGTACTGTTTTAACCTACTAGTTCAGATCCTTTTTGTTTCATTTTAAAAGTAACTATTAAGTCCAAACAGCGTTATATTTGACTGCGGTGCATTTAAAAAGCGAACGGATTAGCTCGACGAAGCCCAGCTCTGCCTTGAGTGTCCGGAAGTTCTGCGACAGGAAAAAAAAAGACGAAGAAGAAGCGAGAGAGGCATGAAAAACAGGAGCTGGATGAACTTCTGACCAAGTTTCTTTGTGTCTATTCAAACACCGCGGTATGTGGTAGGGTTGTTTTCACCAACGGGAAACATAAAGTCCTCACCTCCGTTGTGTAATTAGTAGCGGTGTGTGTGGAGCTGGAGGCATCATGGGTCTCCCGACGCTGGAGTTCAGTGATTCTCTGCTGGACAGTCCTGAGTTCAGAGAGCGGCTGCAGTGCCATGAAATAGAGCTGGAGCGCACCAACAGGTTTATAAAAGACCTCATCAAAGATGGAAACATGCTCATATCTGCTCTAAACAGTAAGTAAACTCTCACTATTGAGCCGTGTTGTTTGGGTTAATGTGAGCCTTAGTGGGAAGTAGCTGCCGCGACAAAAGGCCATCATCAATCACAGCGAATCATTCTGAGAACAGTTTTCCTTGCTTGGATGTAATAGGCAACACTTTTATGTCTTAAGTAGCGTATATGATACATTAATATACCTACTTTTCTTTAGACATTATTATCATTATCTTTTTATTTTGTGTTCTTGTTAATAAGAAACAATTTATAATACAAATATTGTTTTTTGTGCTACTAATCAGATCATCAGACGTCAAAATAGTTTTTAAATGTGCATTAAAGGTTGAATATGGAACAATTTAATAAAAAGCTATATTTTCAAAAAATAATCCCTCCACGGGGTGTTTATAGGTGTACAGAATGAAGGTTCAATATTTCCTTTAAAAGATATATTTTAATAAAAAATAATAAAATATTTTGACGGGCACTACACTGGGTTTATGTTTACATCTACCAGCCACTAGAGGGCACCATTGCAGGTTGCCAAATATGGTAGATAATCCCTCGGCACAGCGAGGCTGGTGGAAAATGTCGTTATCCTTCTCAGAAGAGGAGGGACCATAAAAGATCTAAAACCAGAGTGAGTTTAGGTCGTCACTGGACATGGAGCTGGCTGCTCACTTCACATGTCGGCAGAGAACCTGGCATCCCGACGGCTGGAAACCTTGTTCTATTGCTGCAACTACAGCCTCCACACACTAGATGTCACTTTGGCGTTCATGTTCCATATTTCTTTAAGCAAAAATAAATGCGCGCCATTCTTGAGGATTTCTGTTTTCATTGTAATTTTAGTCATTAAAACATTCATAACATTGCTAAAGCATACATGCAGGGTTGTTGCACATTAGGATGTATAAATACATAACAGATAGCAGTAGTTGAATGAGTAATTATTATCCAAATAAATGTAAAGTACATGTTCTTTAGCTTAACTGCTTTTACAAAATAGAAATCCTTTTTCCCTTTAGTCTGAATTTGGAAATTTATATTAAAGACTTGTTTTACATTTTCTGGTTAGAGGCTGTTTCTGTAAGTAAAACATTTAGGTGACGGAGCTGTTGTCTGTTAACGCAGCCTGTCCTGGCAGAGCTGTGTGTCTAACTCATGAGCAGAATGGGGGTGTTACTTTTTTTGATCCATTCAGGGTTTCTACTTATTTTTAATGCAATGTTGTAGAATTTAATGTAAATGATATCTATTGACCACATTCCAAGTTAGTAAGAAAGTGAATAAACCTGGACCCCACCACCAGTGTTGGGAGTAACGAGTTACAAAAGTAATTAATTACTGTAATGTACTGCTTTTTGCTGTAACGTGGTAATGTAAGGCATTACAGAAAAGAATTCAGTAATATTTTACTCGGTACAATGTCAGTAACGCGCACATTACAACGCATTTTTAACAAGGAATCAATTAGTGGGGTTTCTTCAGAGTTCTAATTACGTGGGAGCCTTAATAAAGGTCCAGTTATGATATAACATTATTTATATGAACTCCAGCACACCAGGACTTCTTCTGAGCAGAGAGGGAGCGCGCTGATGGTTCATGCGCTCCTGACGCGCGCCGCAACCTCAGTAACACTCTCAAAGTCACGCCACCAAAAGAAAAAATTAACACGCGATCGTTCATGTCCGCTTATATTCTCGTATCCTTTTATTTGTGTCTGACGCACGCTCCCCCAGCAGAGCTCATCTGTGCCCCGGTGACATCACCTCACGGGCGCGCAGTGCACCTTTCGCTATTTCTGCGGTGGATCCCTGAACTGATTAGTTCAAAATGTGAAAACGTAGGAAATCCAGGAAGCCGTTTTTCTGGAAGATTGAAAGGAGATGCAGGAAGATAAGAGACAGACAGGAAAATAGTCAAATAAAAAACGAGAAAACTAAATAAAGTTCTTGAAAAGGAAAAAGTAGGTAGATTTTTACCCACTACACAACAACAATATAAAGCAATAATTTATAAACATGTAATATTTATTTATTTGATAAAATTCAGATCACCTTCAAAATTCAATTCCACACCCATGGCTGTATCCAGGCATTTGGGGACCAAGGCAAAATACAGGGTGTAACCCCCCCCACCACCACCACCACCACCACCACCACTACACACAGACACTCAATTAATTTAAGCTAGGAGCATACAATATGTTGTTGCATTTATTTAATAAAAAATTATTTTGTGGGGGTCCTGGCCAGCTTTGGGCACTTTCATGCCCAGGGGCAATCATCCTCCAGCCTTGATGGAGGTGATCAGAAGGACCTGCAGAGCAAAATCTTTCTGCTTCTGCTACGGTGTGTCTAGATTTCTAAGCTAGACAATATCAGCAGACGAGAAATGTTCACGTAAAATGTTTCACTTCCTGTAGTCAGACAGAGCAGAGATGAGTGAAACTGCAGCTGATCTAACGTTAGACAGAACATTCTCTGGATGGGCATACAACCATTACTGGCTGTCTAATGAGCTAATTGAGCATCATGAGCTACATTTAGATTGCCAAATGCATATTATTTTGGTGAGAGTAACTTAAAGTAATGCAAAAGTAATGTAATGCCTTACATTTTAAAATCAGTAATATTGTAATGTAATGAATTACTTTAAAATGAGAGTAACAAGTAATAAATAATGCATTACAGTTTTGAAGTAACTTGCCCAACACTGCCCACCACTCAAGTCATTTGTGCCCCCCCACTTCTGAAATCAAAATAATCTAACGCTCGTGTGTGTGTGTGTGCGCGCGTGTGTGTGTGTGTGCTCTCCAGAGATGATATGGAAGTTTGGATTTGTTGTATTTAACGTAAGAATAAATCAACAATAAACCAAATATTGGTAAATAACCCAAAGAAAGCAACATCTGCCTCATAGAAACACCACACTAGCTAGCTAGTATACTAAATTGTTATACGGTTACTTAGGTGTGTTATGTTAGGAATTATGACAGAAAAGGTGCCAACAATGGGTCAGAAACAAAAAAGATAACGTTACGTTTCTGGCTGACAGTATCCATCAAGTCTGGTGTTACACCATTTTTTATGACCACCAGATCCAGTGACTCTGAATAAATGGAGTTAGACCTTAAAAAATTTATTTATTTATTTATTTTAAATTATAGCTTGTTTGAACAGATTTTTCCAATATCGTACATTCCACATTTAAGCCTTTAAAACAACAATTATGTGTTTTTTTTTTTTTAAAAATGGAGTTAAAGTAAAACTTTAAAACCACACAAAGCACTAAGTTAAAGCCTGTTATTTCCAGTTTGTGAAACACAGAAAAACAAAGCCATAAAATGTCAAATTATTTGCCTCACTATTATTATAACTGATTCATTTTTTATATTTATAATAAAATAAGCCATTTATCACGCGATTAATCAGTTTGATTTTCTGCATTTTATATGAATTTGACCTCAAATGGAATATGATTTGTTCATATATCTAAAATCTAAAGTCTCGTAGCGGTCCAGATTCATTGTACCAGATTTAGCTTTTAGCTGGTTTTAATCTGAATGAATGAATTTAAATGAATACCAGCCACAGACCTTTCAGAGTAAAGAGTGGGAAACATTTAGAGCCAGCTTCTCCTCTTGGAGAGGATTATAGACCTAAAACTAAATGTTACAAGTACCCAACAGGAGATGACAGTGAATGCGGAGCCTGCAGGCTGAATGACGTATTGTAGGTCTGAACCTGAACACCTGCAGCTATGTGCTCATAAAGCTGAGTGTGTTTGACAGTCTCTTGACCACACTGGGTGGAAACTAATGATCAGAACAAGTCATTCTGTATAAAGAACCACCAGAGCCACCAAACTAACATGGGAGCACATCAATGTGTCAAGTTTATTTGTGTAGCACTTTACAACGTGCTTCTCATCTAAAATTCATCTAATACTGGAATTTAAAACAAGTTTAAAAAACACAGTAAAAACTTAATTGAAATGCTAAAACTTAAAGTAGAACATCTTGATACATATCACAACACTCCATGCAGGTTATTCAAAGGTACTTTTGTAGTCCAGAATTAAACAGCGATCTTTTGTAGGTCAGAAGGTCGTTTGTTCCACAGCTTTGGTGCTGCCACATAGGAGCAATCACCTCTGTATTTTGATCTTGGAACATGTAATAAAAATTGAACAGATTACCTTGTTTCTGTATCTAGTTAGTGCAATGACAGAATGTCAGAGATAAGAGATGGGCCAAGACCATGAATTAAAAATAATCATTAGAATCTTAAACTCGATCCTAAATTTTACAGGGAGCCAATGAAGTTACCAGCTCCGGTGGCCTAGTGGTATGAGTGTCCGCCCCGGGACTGGGAGATCGGGGTTCGAATCCCAGTTGGGTCATACCAAAGACTTTGTAAAAATGGGACCCAATGCCTCCTCGCTTGACACTCAGCACTAAGGGGTTGGATTGGGGGGTTAAACCACCAAATAGTTCCTGAGCGCAGCCACAGCTGCAGCTCACCGCTCCCCACCATGGGGATGGGTCAAATGCGGAGATGTAATTTCACCAGTGTGTGATGATGACTTGGGACTCTAACTTTAACTTTGAACAGAGAACTGGTGATGTGTTGCTACCTAGGACTGTTTGTAAACGTGCAGCAGCGCTTTCAACCAGTTGCAAACAGACAAGAGCTTTAGAGCCTTACAGTAACCTAAATGTCTGCTGTTCTTAAAGAGCAGGTTGACTGAGAAACCATTTTTTACTCATCGTTTCTGATTCTAATGGGTCACTCTGAGTTTTTCATGCAGGCTGAACATGAATCATGCAGGCTGAACATGAAAATAGTCTCCTACCTATCTGCTGCATTAGCTTCTGATAGAAAATAGACGGTGAAACTCTAGGATTAGAAAATCCTGACAAATCTACATCACACTGTCACTTAACATTCATGGACTCACCCATCTTGACTCACGACGGATTGTTGGTTTAGCGTCCAGGAAACAGCAGAGAACGTCTCTGCTAGTAGAAGCTAACTGTTAGCATTAGCAACTCCACCACACAGCAGAACTCCTCCAGGCTTGTGTTATTTGTGGAGATAAAACATCAACGTTGCAGAGCAAACAGAGTCAGTGGTAGAGTCGCGTTGCTGTTAGCCAATCAGAGGAGAGATGTCCAAATATCAGGAAATAAGACTCCAGATCCCGCCGTCTAAAGATACTTTCTCTTCCAGCTGAATACTACTTCCGCAAACAGGTGCACCGGAGCTTTTTTCCCACTGAGAACGACTTACAAGGCATTCATTCCTACTATATGTATTAAAAATATGAGTAAAGCAGTATTTTGGAGTTTCCTTTAGTCAAAGCAAATTAAAGTATACAAAAAAGTCAAAATAATCAAAAATTTCAGGTAAAATCTTTATTTAATGTTTCTACTGTTTCTGTCTTCAGAATGCTAATAAATTAAACTACTGACATCATCAATAGAAGCAGATACTCATATCGTTTAATAATAAGTGAATCAGTTCTCATTTCCAGTGTTGAAGGATTGCAACTATAAATCATCTCGTAAACAGGTCCAGCTGTCACTACATTTTCATCATGTTATTTGCAGTATTTGACATGGCACACACACTGCAGGGTGTGGCTGTTCAATTACATCAGACTTTGACACTTGGTGGCTCGCCACTGAATGAAATGCTGACTCTTGTAGGAACATTTGTTAATTGCAGTGCAGCGGTTCTCCCAGTCTCTGCAGGAGTTCCAGTTTGAGTGCATAGGAGATGCTGAGACTGATGATGAGATCAACATAGGTGAGACAAACGTTTATCAGAACTGTTATTAATTATCATGCTTAACCAGTATGAGCTGATACGTCTGCATGTGTGAGATATGACCTGACCTGTTTCTTCTGCAGCTCAGTCCTTGAAGGAGTTTTCTCAGCTGTTAAGCACCATGGAAGAAGAAAGAAAACGAATGGTGAGGAACTGTGTGCATATGCTCTAGAGCAGTGTTCCCCAACCCTGGTCCTCAGGGACCACTGTCCTGCATGTTTTCCATGTTGCCATTTCAAACACCGGTGTTTCCCTGCTTCCACACACCTGACTCAAATGAATGAGTGATTAACAGGCATCTGCAGCACTTGAAGTCCTCCTGAGGAGGCAATGCAGATCAGGTGTGCTGAAGCAGAGACATGGAAAACATGCAGGACAGTGGGCCCTGAGGACCAGGGTTGGGGAACACTGCTCTAGAGTACATGGAGACCAAAGTACATTATGTATGATGAGTAGGTACTTTATAAGATTTAGTGGGTCTCAATTTAGAAATGGTTTGAGGACAACCAAATTTAGTTTTTAATAAAATAAACTATAAAATCAGGGAAGTTTGTGAATGCATAAAGTTCATTAGTGAACAAAATCGTATTTATTGTTGCATAATTTAAATAAAGTTCCATCATTCTTTGAATGGAGCCGTTGGTGTTTCGGTCAGATCTTGAAAATAATGTCATGTGCAGTCTTACACAACAAGATATTGTGTGATCATTTAGTTGATAATAGTTGTGAATGAACCACATCAGTATCTGTGAATTGTGTGTTTGCTAAGACCGATTAGCTATGGGGTGGGGTTAGCCACCTTGACTGATGTTGACTACAAACGTTAATCAGCTGTAGATGTACATCCAGAGATTACAAACTGAGAGTTTCATCTCAGTCCATCCAGGGGTTGTGGGAGGAGAAGCTGAAGGCACATTGAAACGTGAGTGCATATTTAGCTGACTTTGCAGGATTTCAGTGTAAAAGCCACAGTCCTTTCAAAGCACCTTCTCTTGAGAATCCACACTCACTCACTTGGTTGTGCGTCTTGTTCTGGTTTTCCCACAAGTCTGGTTCACACATTTGTCATGTTAACTTCTTGCCAGCAGCTTTATGTGCACCTCGGTAATTTGGGAAATGCCTTTGACTCAGAGACTCTCTGTCAGTTAGAGGCCTTTGTGGGGAGCGACTGGATTTCGTCCCGGTTCTGCTCATTCGTAATAGATCTGCATGGTAGGCTGCTTTTATGTATAGACCCTTGTGTGAGAGTGTGTTTGCATTTGTGGCTGTGTGTGCATGGTCTGGCTGAAAAGGAACCATGTGGAACCTATTCTGGCAATTCCCCTGTGCTGCTGAGCATAGCCTGGGAAAATCTTTAAAGGGTTCTGTGAGTGTGTGTGTGCTCTCTCTCTCTCTCTCTCTTTCTGTATGCATGTTTGGATTGTAGGGTTTTCCGCATGCTGTGACATGGCTACAACCCTACTAGTTGATCTGAAACTCCAATAACACCATCCTTACCAGGGAGTTTTCCAGAAAAAGGGTTCCTCTGAAATACTAGCCTGCCCAACCTGAAAGAATTATTGTTGGGGCTTGACAATGCCCCACGGTCTTTCAGATTTCAGTTTCACTCTACATATTGTGATGTGTTGAAAAAACTGACCATAGCAAAGAAAGAAAACCTTTGTTTAAGCTCTGGTTCATTAAAGTGAAAGTGACATCAGTCTGATGTTTGGAACAACAAAGCTGAACAAACTCAGACTGGACAGAAGTTTTTAATAGACTCATGACTAAAGAGCTGCCAGACCTAACATAAACACAAAAACTCTGATAAGTAAACCGTAGCTTATTTTTCTTGCCTGAGTTCAAAACTCAGACAAAAGTTTCTCATATTGCCTCTACAGCTGAAAAAAGATTGCAGCAATTTTTGCATAATTCTTTCACGGAGGTGGAGCCAAGTCAGTTTCTCTCTGGTTTAGATTACACTCAGATCTATCATGGGGAATTTCATAACGTTAAAGCTTGTCAATGATCTTTGTGAGGCAGATCGGGAGGACCTTTCTTAAAAATTTGATGGATGATCTTGCCGTTCATGTCCACATTTCCTCTGTTCACTGATGTGAGCCACATGTGCAGTGTAGGTGAAGTGATTTAGGTTAGTTACTTCTAAACCAACAGAAAAAAAAGCATTTTTTTATAAAATATAAAATGACAGCCGTACTGTGACTCTAAATGTTTTTTTCAAATTTGATGTAATGTTTTTGGAACTAGGTAACACATTGTGATCAGCATAGGTAGGGCTGGGCAAGATATCAATATTTTAAAAATATCGATATAATTTCAAATAAGAAACCAGATGACTTTATATCGATATAACTAGACAAGCCGCTAGCACTAGCTGCTAGTGTTAGCGGCTAGCTAGCTCTGTCTCTAAGTCATTACATATATTCTCACGTGTCTTTTCGATCAGGAAACCTCTGGGTCAATGTTTTCCTCTAAACTTTGCATTTGGCTTCGTGGTTTTTAATTATTTGAAGACGTTTGTTTGTGTTCTCAGCGAGCCTTTTCACCGTAGCTGCTGACCGGAGTTCTGTTTATCCTGTTTGTGTGGAGAGACGGGCCAAACCCCTCCCCCTTGTATTCAGGAAACAGATACTGAGAGCAGCAGAGCCAAAATACCGGGAGTGTAATCCTCTGGTAGTGGATGTTTAGCTTAATATGATAGATTTTTTTCCTCTGGACAAGAAATAATTACTGTTTTTATTGTGAATGATAGGATATGAGCCTCCTCTAGATGGAATTTAAATTATTTTACATAAATTATAAATATATAATAAACAAAAGTGCCTGTGGGACATTTGAGACATCTCTAACTCTTAACTGAGATAGATAGATAGATAGATAGATAGATAGATAGATAGATAGATAGATAGATAGATAGATAGATAGATAGATAGATAGATAGATAGATAGATAGATAGATAGATAGATAGATAGATAGATAGATAGATAGATAGATAGATAGATAGATAACAAATCCAGTATAAACACGAACCATGTAAAACATAACGATATAAACCTACTTATTCTGCTGATGAATTTATGTCTACAATTTCTCAAGACAGCTTGAAGAGAGTTAACTTGTAAATATTTTAGAGGACGAAAAATATTTGAGATATACATCGTATATCGGAATTCAGCTAAAAAGTTGTCAAGACATAGGTTTTGCTCCTTATCGGCTAGCCCTAAGCACAGGGTATACAACGAATCTTAATAGGGATGCACTGATACCCGTATCGCTATTGGCCGAATACTGTGCATGTTTCCTTGTAGTGTACTCGTACTGCCCCGATACTACACTACTGATACTGATCACGTGGGTCCATGGTGGACGCTACAGGAGTGTTTTAAAAGTGGCGACTGAGATGTATTTTTTTTGCCAGTTTAACCTGGTTTTACTACTTCAAGACCAGTTCACTTGTTGGAAGGTTTATCACACCTAGGTGGGCTCATAGAGAGCGGTATTTACAGAAATTTGGTGTTAGCTAGCTTACAGACGTTAACTTACGTTCTCCCAGCTGCTGTGTTCACAGATTTGATTAAGTTGCTTACTTTGCCTGAATTCACCTCGCTGGATTTATAACATTATGTAATAAACAATGTTCACTTGACGCATTGTGGGCTTGACGCCAATTTAAAATAAACTGGTAAACACCCAGATGGGCTTTGTTTATGTGGGTGCCCTGAAACTGTGACGAATGTGCTGCTGGCTTGTGTAAAATCTTCTTCTAGGAGAGTGATTATGTTAGCGCTAGAAAAGCTCTAGAGAAGAGTAGTTCTATCCATCCATCCATCCATTTTCTGTAGCCGCTTATCCGAGCAGGGTCGCGGGGGGCTGGTGCCTATCTCCAGCAGTCATCGGGCAAGCAGGCGGGGTACACCCTGGACAGGTTGCCAGTCCATCGCAGGGCAACACAGAGACACACAGGACAAACAACCACACTCACACCTAAGGACAATTTAGAGAGACCAATCAACCTGACAGTCATGTTTTTGGACAGTGGGAGGAAGCCGGAGTACCCGGAGAGAACCCACGCATGCACAGGGAGAACATGCAAACTCCATGCAGAAAGACCCCAGGCCGGGATGTGAACCCAGAACCTTCTTGCTGCAAGGCAACTGCGCTTACCACCGCGCCACTGTGCAGCCTGAGTAGTTCTATAAAAGCATAATATACTAAAAAAGTGAGCATTTTTACAGAAAAATCTCCTATAGAAGTAGAACAATTCCAAATTATTTGGAAGGAGTGTAATGGCATTTATTAGTACTTGTATCAGTACTCAGTATCAGCAAGTTTTCAAAATTAAGTACTTGTACTCAGTTTGAAAAAATCTGGTATCGGTGCATCCCTAAATCTTAATATTGGCATCTTTAGCTGACAAACTCAAAGTAGAGACTTTAATTCCAGCTAGATAACACGCATCTCTCCCCTCCCTCCATTGTTGTTTATGTCTGTGTTGCTGGCTGCTTGGTAAGTATAACACGTGAGTTGTTCTGATGCTGAAAACGTGACTTGTTGCATCCACAATACCAGTCACCAACATCCAGAAATAAAGCAAATCTATCTTTTTACAAAGGAAAATATTACTGACATAATTGACCTTTACAAACATGAAACCATGGCGGAGCATACATTTTGAACATAATTTGCTGTCAGCATCAATATTGCCACCTTCGTTCACCTGTAAATATCTCTACACCGCTGACGTGGCTCCTCCTCTTTTACCTGGCTGCTTATACACACTAATGCTGTCTGTTAGGAGGGAAGCAAAGCTCCCATCACTGGTATCAGATCCTGTAGTTTCACAGCAGCTTTATGTAAACCTTTACGGCCCAGTAACCAATGCCAGTATCAGTGCATCCCTATTTATATCATATATTTATGTACCATCATATTTATTTATATCTAAAAAATACACAGAGTACTCATTAATTCAAAAATAACTGATCAATAACTTGTTAGATCAGGTTGTAGAGTCAGTGTGCTGGGTGCAGTTATTGGACTTTTCCATAGTTCAGGTGGTAAATAAACACAAACAAAGTGAAGTCATTAAGTAACATTTAATGTAAAACATGTCAATCCTGTTTTAGTTAAATTACAACTTTAATGCATTTCGTTGGCATATTTATGGCTGCAGCCCTGGATATTTTATTAATCGAGTATTTTATTGACTAATCCATTATTCCCATCTTCACCTTGTATAAGCTGCTGTCTCAGCCATCAGGTCATTGCTTGAGCTCTCAGTCGAGGTCATGCTAATTAAGTCGTCATTAAACCCATTCCAGAACATTCGTCTTTATAAAAAGTTAACAGTTGTGGGATGTAGCATAGCCAGGATGTGGCAGGCTCTTGTTTCAAAGTGAAAACATCTGAACAGGTATGCAGAACTGCATTAGACATATACGTGAAACCCAATACTTGACCTGCCTGAGTACATCAGCATCTCATTACCTGGATGGATTTATTGGATGCACATGTCCAACGCTGGTCCAGCAGGACCACCATCCATGTTTTAGAGGTTTCTCTGCTTCAACATACCTGATTTTAATCAGTAGGTGATTAAGAAGCTTCTCCAGAGCTTGTTGACCTGCTGAACAAGAACGTGAACCGTTGAATCAGGTGTGTTGGAGCAGGGAAACAACTAAAACTTGCTGCATATGGGGTCCTTGAGGACAGGGGTTGGACACCACCACTGATCTACGCTGTTTAACTTTTAAATTCAGTTCAATAGAGGCAGCAGTAGCTCAGGAGGATTGATCCCGACTCCCGGCAGAGAATGTTGCTGTTGTGTCCTTGGGCAAGACACTTAACCCACGTTGCCTGCTGGTGGTGGTCGGAGGGACTCATAGCACCCGTGCTCTGCAGGCCCTCCTCTGTCAGTGCGCCCCAGGGCAGTTGTGGTTACATTGTAGCTCATCAACACCAGGGTGTGAGTGGATGAGTGACAAATTGTGTTGTAAAGTACCTTGGGGGGTTCTAGGACCACTTACCATTTCCAGATGTCTGCCACAGCCTAAACTTACAAAACCAAGGAATGGCTATAATTTATTTATTTTTACAGATACTGAGAAACATTTAGATGTTAGACAAGAGTCATCACACACACACACACACACACTCAGAGTACCATGTGAGATCTTCTATAAATAATGTTATTCACAAGATCTGATTAAAATGGCTAAAGCTTCATCGTTTCTCAACATAAGACGATAGTTTAAAGCTCTGACATAGAAGGCCTTTAGGAAATTCTGATTTTACTGACCGCAGCACATTACAGCCCATCTGACATTTCAAAAGCAGCTCTAATGGGATCTTTGGAATCCCTTTTATTAAAGCTGTTCTCAGGATTTACTTTTACAACACCGAACTCACTGTTGGTTTCTCCTTTTATTTCTCAGATCCAGAATGCTGATGATGTTCTGATTTCACCACTGGAGAGGTTTAGAAAGGAACAGATTGGTGCTGTTAAGGTAAGGAACACACCCCGGCTGCTCTGCTGTGGTCCCGCTCAGGCTCGTAATGAGCTATCAGAAAGTCCGGTTTGCTCAGATGAGATGGGTCAGAGTCCAGCGTCAGTAACAAGGTCATGGGAACGGACGTTGGATGGGAGGGAAGACGACAGACAGCGAGCACGTCACCAACACAGAGATAATTGAACTCAGAGAGGCAATATAAACATGGTGTGGTGTCTGGTTTCAGCAGCTGTCTGGTGTCTTTTTTTGTTTGATTCGAAGAATCATCAAGGACAGCAGTTTTTAAGGGATTGTTGGTGATAAAATCCCAAAACTTCTCCGTTCTGACTAAATCTGAAACTGAACTTGGAAGCGACTCCTCAGCCTGTAGAATGTAGCATGACTGTGTGAGCAGCACAGTGTCAGTGTGATAAAAACACTGAACGGCTGCAGTTATGTCTGACAACTGTTTTCCTTAAAATCTCTTTATTCAAATGATCAGTGCCACCCCACCCCCACCCAACCCCTCAAAAATAAATAAATAGAAGCACCCCCAAAGAGTGCTGCTGCTGAATGAGTATGGCCAGATGCTGCTCAGTGTTTCATATTTAGTGAAATTTCCTCCTCTCCTTTGTTGTCACTAAATTCATAATGTGATGATAATACATTTTATTTAAAAGCACCTCTCACGACACTTTACAACAATGGAGATAAAATTACACATTACAGAAATATGTAAAATCACTAAGATGATAAAATAAAAAAAAACATGAAATTAAAACTAGGTGGTAAAAGCTTTTCTGAAGAGGTGTGTTTTGAGTTTTGATTTAAAAAGTAGGAGAGAGTGAGTGGTGCGAAGGTCAGGGGGAAGAGAATTCCAGAGGTGGGGAGCAGAGCGGCTGAATCCTCTACTCCCCATGGTGACGAGGCGAGTGGGGGGAGCCAAGAGTTGAGGAGCAGAAGAGGAACGAAGTGAGCGGACAGGAGTGGAGATGTGAGTGAGATCAGATGTGTAGGATGGAGCCAGGTTATGAAGAGCTTTGAAAGTGATGAGCAGAGTTTTGAAATTGATCCTCAGTTTAATGAGCAGCCAGTGTAGTTGTTGCAGGATGGGGGTGATGTGATGAGATGATGGAGTCCTAGTGATGACACGTGCTGCAGCATTCTGTAGAATCTGCAGTTTATGGAGGGATTTGTTGGGGAGACCAAAGAGAAGTGAGTTGCAATAATCAGTTCTGGATGTGACAAGGCTGTGGACAAGGATGGCAGTGGTGTGAGGAGCAAGTGATGGACGGAGACGGGAGATGTTATGCAAGTGAAAATAAGCAGACCAGGTAATGTTAATGTGAGACTGAAAAGAAAGTGTGCTGTCGAGGATGACACCCAGGCTCTTAAAGCAGCATTCCGCAACTTTGCAGTTATATGATCTCTGTGGCCCTCTAGAGGCTTGCTGCGTAACGTCACTGTCGTAAAATTAAATCTCTCTCTGGGGCATAAGAGGCATGTTTACATTCCTAATTTCAGGCAAAACAACGAAAACAAACTTTTCCACCTCCACACATTAAATAAATATTTTTATCAGGACTGTATAACAACTTTATGCCCGACCAAACACAATAACCCTGGTGAAATAATTTATTACTTACCTAGCCATTAGCAGCACGGCTAGGTCAGAATCCGTAGTTCATGCTGTTCTTTCTAAAAGAGTTCTCCAGCGAGGAAAAGACGGCCCAATAATAACTCTGGTCTTTGCTCTTGTTCTATGACGTTCTCCTTTTCTTTTCCTAGATTCCTCTGATAAGGGATTTCTAGCTTTCTTTGGTGAATCTGCCGCTGCTACAGCGCGTCTACGTTATACAATAATGGCAAGCCAAAGGGATAAAAAAAATGCGCGTTCTAAACTCGCATTATGTCCGCCAAAACACGCATTCAGAACGCTCATTTTGGTGGACATAACGCGTGTTCTAAATGCACGCTTTTTTTTATCCCTTTGGCTTGCCATATACTGCCGTAAAACGACACCCAGTCAGTACATCCTGCGGCTACCCGAAGCTCAAAAACTGTATAGCGCAGTAAACAGACGTGGGACCCCCCCAACACTATCACAGGTATGAAAATGAACATTATAGATAATAGTATGACGCAAAAACTTTACCAAAAAGCATAATTTTAAGGCGTAAAAGTTGCGGAATGTTGCTTTAACTTGAGGAGAGGGAACGACTGTTGAGTTGTCAATATAGATGGAGAAACTGTTAGATTTGGAAAGAATACGAGGTGTGCCTACCAGGAGGACTTCAGTTTTAGAACTGTTCAGTTTGAGGAAGTTGGAAGTGAACCAAGAATGGATTTCTTGGAGACAGAGGGTTAGGGAGGATGGTGGAAGTGAAGTTGAAGGTTTGGTTGAGAGGTAGAGCTGGGTGTCATCCACGTAAAAATGAAAATTAATGTTGTGTTTATGGAATATGTAACCTAGCGGGAGAGGGTAAATGATTTAAAGAAGGGGTCCCAGGACAGAGCCCTGGGGCACACCAGCAGAAACAGGGAAGAGATTGGATTTATATGACGTCAGCTGAATTAATTGTGTACGGCCAGAGAGATGGGAGGTGAGCCAGGCAAGAGGAGTGTGAGTGATACCTATAGATGACCGACTGCTGAGGAGAGTGCTGTGGGAGATGGTGTCAAATGCTGCTGTGAGATCGAGAAGGATGAGAATGGACAATAAACCAGAGTCAGAGGCAGTGAGAAGGTCAGTGGTGATTTTGAGAAGTGCTATTTCAGTGCTGTGGAGAGGACAGAAGTCAGATTGAAACTGTTAGATGTTATTAGTGATGAGGTGGTTGTGGAGTTGAGACGCAACGTGTTTGTTTTTTGCGTTGAAGGTGAGCTGGTGAAGACCTGTGTAATTCTTGTGATTACCACAAGAAATGACCATAAATCTTGAATCTATTTGATATTCACCGTCAGTTTGTTGACTTCTCAGGGACTTTTCTTTTACGTCCGTATCTTATTTATTCCAGTAATTTCATTTTTCAGCAAAATAAGACAAATACTCATCAGGTATACTTTGTATTTAGTTGGGATCATTATGCCTGTAATGCACAGAGCAACTGATGTGGAGTGCATGATAAATAATTTACCTCAATCATCCATGGACCTTGTTACGTCACATCCCTGTTAGCTTCTTTATTAAGTTTTGCTAGCCCTGTGGATCATTTCTGTCTAAAATGTCTCCCACATATTAGTTTTATTTCTTTTTATGTTGTCAGCAGGGCTGTAACAATATTGGCAATATCGCGATATTGTCGTAGTAAAATGACCACGATATCGTACAGTACGTCTTGAGGTAAAAATAACACTTTTCAGTCCGCTCCACCGGAGCATAGCAAAGTAAACTACATAGACCATGATTCTTTGCTTCCGCGTCATCGGCCAGTTCGCCAATGGGAGTGCGTGCAGCCCACACAGCAAAGATAAACAAACATGGAGTATGGAGGCTACAGCGGTGAACGCAGCACGGAGGATTCCAGTCAAAGTATTTTATGTTATGAGTCTTATTATCGTGAGCCTCCCCACAATATCGTATCGTGAGGTTCATATCGTGACAATATCGTATCGTGAGATTTGGATATTGTTACACCCCTAGTTGTCAGTGTTTTGAAAATGTTCTTATGTTCAAATTCACATCTTTATTTGGGCAAAATGTACCGATCCTGCTTATTTTACAGGAGCAACTAAATAAACAGACAAGAACACTTATCATCCACTTTTCTAATTTATCAGATGAAAGTTTTCAGCCACATGAACAGTTGCCTGAATAGCACTACACTTCCTGATGTTGGTGCTTTTCTAACAGACGTGTGGTCCAAGCTTGATTTGTGAGGCTTTTCCTGAGCGCCCATATTCCAACTTCTAAAATTGGGCGCATCGTCTACTGTTGTTGACCACTTTAATAACTTTTATTAAACTCCTTTTAAGTCTTTGCTGCTTGCGTTAAGTGACAGAGATAGACGTAAACTGCAATTTGTCTGGATGGAGAGGTCCAGTTATAACAAGGCAGTGATCTGATTTAATTATAAAGTTCTGTTGTGGCTGCTGGTGTTGTGATAATGAACTCCTGTTTCTGAAACGTTTGTTTACAAAACAATAAAAATGCCTTAATTCCTAATGTGCTTCAATATTTTCTCCAGGAGGGAAAGAAGCAGTTTGATAAGGAGACAGAAAGATATTACTCTCTGCAGGAAAAATACCTCAGTGTGTCCTCTAAAAAGAAGGAGTCACAGCTGCATGAGGTGAGCTCTAAAAACCCTCACAAAGCCACATGTTCCTCCCACACCTGTGGAGTAGCACGTGTGTGTGTGTGTGTGTGTGTGTGTGTGTGTGTGTGTGTGTGTGTGTGTGTGTGTGTGTGTGTGTGTGTGTGTGTGTGTGTGTGTGTGTGTGTGTGTGTGTGTGTGTGTGTGTTTGTCTCCTGCAGGCTGACACTCAGATGAATAAAGACAGGCAGATTTTTTACGACGCGTCTCTGCAGTATGTCTTCAAGATTCAAGAGGTGCAGGAGAGGAAGAAGTTTGAGTTTGTGGAGCCGGTGAGTTTGAACTGCAACATTATTGTATTCAGGTTTTTTTTTTTTTTTTAAGTTTTACTGTAGTAAACACAAAGTACTGAGACTGTCCTATGACACAAACATTAAGTTGCAACAAGTATTTACGGGTAAATGTCCCTTTAGGAGCAACAGCTGAGCAGTGAACATGACCCGCTCTGTTTAGCCAGAGATAAAATGTTTAAAGGATAGGTATCAGTAAAAGCTGCTTCCTGTTGCTGCAGCAGCACTTCCTGTGAGGAGATTTCTTCCGGCTGACAGAGAGGAAAACTCTTTGTTGTAAAGTAAACATGAGCAGCAAACCAACCACAGGGTGGGGAGTTTTCATGCAGAGGCTATTTTGGTAATTGAGCAGATGACTGGCCATCGGTTCCTTCCCTCATTAAGCCTTCCCCCTCTGCTCCTCAGTTATTAGCCTTCCTGCAGGGCTTGTTTACTTTCTACCATGAGGGCTACGAGCTTGCCAGTGAGTTTGAACCCTACAAGCAGCAGCTCCAGTTCAACCTGCAGAACGTGAGTGTTCAAAACCATCTGTTTCTGTTTCTAAACAGTCACATAAATGTATGCCTTTAATGGCTGAAATGTTAGACTTTTTTCTTGAACATTGAATACACCCCAACGTCAGAGAATAGACAAGTCTTTCATTTAAGTACAGTGACATTAACCCGTCAACGATTGTTGAAATTAGCATCAAACCCTTCTGGCCTCATAGCATCCTGATGGAGTATTAGGATTAGTACATTCATCACAAACCTGCCATATACCACCCTCTGGCAGAGGATCTACAGGTGGCAAGAGCCTGTTTTATGTCTTTATTACTGTTCTTATAGAATTACACAATAAAATTAAACTGATTGTCATTTAGTTGTTTCATTGTCATTTATTAAAATGCTTTTTGAATTACTATCGTTTCACTTTTAGGCGTTTAGGGGTTAATGTCTGTATTGCTTTATCTACAGTGGATTTTATATGTCATTGTCCCAAAACCCAAGACTTTGAACAAGGCTGGGTCTGAGATACTTTTTAAAGCACCAGTTACCCCCTACTAGAGTCTTTCTCCACCCACATTTCCAGTTTGAAGAATGTGCCACAAGGTGGCGTTGCCTGGCGGAGCAGGAAGGCGGGTCTGCAGCAGTGTGAGTGACACAGACTGCTAACCCCCTCCCCATATGGGGGTAACTTGCGCTTTAAATTTAGCCAATCTGGATAGAGACATTCTTTAGCTGCATGTAAATGTTACTTATGTCAAACTATTCAGTTTTCTTGAGATTATATTCAAACTAACAAGTTGGGTTTGTTATGATATGAAATCCTCCTACATCATCATCTACTGGACGCATCGTGGTAATCTGGCTTGTACGGAAGGACCTTTATAATGTTTGATACATGTTTTTAAAAGGCTCGTAACAACTTTGAGAGTACCCGAGCTGAGGTGGAGAGGCTGATGAAAAGGATTCGCTCTGCTGAGGATGATTTCAAAGCCCCCAGCTGCTTTACTATGGAGGGATTTCTGTACATACAAGAGAAACGTACGATACTCCAGACTCTCTCACAGAGGCCACTGAAGTCGGGCAACATGGAGTGACTTTTTTATATCCTTTAGGTCCGTTGGGAAGTGTTTGGACCAGATACTACTGTACGTATGAGAAGAGTTCAAAGATGTTCACCATGGGCAACACGGAGGCCCGGCCAGCCAGCAGACAGGTGAGCCGGTACCAATAAGAACAGGAAACAGAAGATGAGTCACCTTCCTCAGACAGGCTTGTGTGAAGTTACTAAATGTCTAATATCATGACTCAATAAAAATCCCAAACACATCTCTGTCTCAGCAGAACGGGGTGCTAAACGGCACGCCTGAGATGTTCAAGCTGCGCTCGTGTGTCAGAAGGAAAACAGACTCGATCGACAAACGATTCTGCTTCGACATCGAGGTGGTGGAGAGGTGAGAGGCGTGAATCTTTGCTATGCATGATTACTTTTTGGACTGAATGAATCGAAACAGCTCCTCCTTTCAGCTCAAGGAAAGTTATTTTTACTTGCAGACATGGCGTCATCACTCTGCAGGCCCTGTCAGAGGCCAACAGACGGCTGTGGATGGAAGCGATGGATGGAAAAGAACCTGTAAAGACACATCTACCACTAAAAATAACCTCCATGAGGGACAAATAACTAGAAAATAGTGTACTTTTGTTTTAGTGACATTTGATTCTGTCTTTGTTCAGATTTACACTCTTCCTTCTCTGCTCAGTAAAAAAGAAGAGAGTAAGTATGACATCAAGCTTTGTGAGCATGTGTCAACAGAAATGTCCTCTCATGTTTCAGAACTTTAAAGGTGTGGAACACTGGCTTAATCAAAACATCTGCAGTGGTCTCTAGTAGGAATGAATGCCTTGTAAGTCGTACTCTGGGGATAAAAAACACCGGTGCACCATTTTCAGGAACTAGAAGGGAGTCACATCACAGCTGAGCTTCAGACGGCAGGATTTGGAGTCTTGTTTCCTGACATGTGGACATCTCTCCTCTGATTGGCTAACAGCAACACGACTCTACGACTGACTGTTTGCTCTGCAACGTTGATGTTTTATCTCCACTAATAACACAAGCCTGGAGGAGTTCTGCTGTGTGGTGGAGTTGCTAATGCTAACGGTTAGCTTCTGCTAGCTGAGACGTTCTCTGCTGTTTCCTGGACGCTAAACCAACAACAGCCTTCCCCGTCGTGAGTCAAGATGGGTGAGTCCATGAATGTTAAGTGACAGTGTGACTGTAGATCTGTCAGGATTTTCTAATCCTAGAGTTTCACCGTCTATTTTCTATCAGAAGCTAAAGCAGGAGATAGGTGGAGGAGACTATTTTCATGTTCAGCCTGCATGAAAAACTCAGAGTGACCCATTAGAATCAGACATAATAATAAAAAAAAAATGTTCAGTGTTTCACACCTTTAAGTACAATTTATTATTATTATTATTATTATTATTATTATTATTATTATTATTTGTTTTACAGCATTTCTTAATGAGGCAGGCTTCAACTTTGTTAAGAAGTGTGTTGAGCTGGTTGAAACAAGAGGTATTTCTCACACTCTGAAGGTTTAAATGGAAACGATACTTTTCAGCTCCAGATGGTGACGTTTGTGTGAATTCTCCTGCAGGCCTCACCACCCTGGGGCTCTATAGGACTGGAGGAGTGAACTCTAAAGTGCAGCGACTGATGACGAGCGTATTTGGTATGTTTTTTTGCTGTCATGCCAAAATGCATTTAATCAAATGAAATCTGTAGCACATATGTTTAAAAGTCCACGTCTTCCAGCATCGACAGCTTCCACTGACATGCAGCTGGATGCAGAAAGCTGGGACAACAAGACCATAACCAGTGGCCTGAAAGATTATTTCAGGTAATAAAAGCAGACAGCCTTTTTCAGATCAGATGTTTGAAAGATTATAGATTATTAGTGTGCAGTGGGTGTGACCTTAACACTAGAACTCCCAGAATTCTAACTTCCCTAGAATTCCCATGAACAGTCAATTTGACGGCTGTCATTTTGGCCAATAAATGCAGGCTGATGATGACGTTGTGGAGTAAAACGGTTCAAGTGCGCTATTAATTAACCCTTTATGGATGTGTAAACCTAATAATAAGGTAAGAAAATATACTTTTAATCCAAACCTTGAAAAGAAGTCTCTATTGTTCCTTTCTGTGCGGGGGCGGGGGGAGATCGTCCTCCGCGGTGCTGTCAGAGTCTCAGCTGTGTCTACTGACCAGTTTTCATCAGCCTTCCCCTCTCCGCCTGAAGCAGCATCACTTATAATGCTTGTTTCACTGAGAACGTTCGTCTAAAAGCCATTTTAGCAGTGATTTTACATGGAGTATGAACGGAGAGTGAGTGCGCGAACTGAAAAGTTGGTTGCTTAGCGCTGTCTGTCATCCGCGGGAAAAATTTATCATGTAAACAATAGAGGCGTCAGGCAGACGGCGTCTGGGAGACAAAAGTAAGAAACAACCACATTTCTTTTTTGATACATTATTTTATGGAAATTATAACGCTAAATTAAAGGGCACACATAGATAGGAAAAGTCAGGAAGCCAGGACAACATGGAAGCCATCTAACAGACGTTATTGAATATCAAAATATGAAAACCGTCAAAAGGACTGCCTTGGGAGTTCTAGTGTTAATCAATAACAACATGGTTTCGTGTAGTGGTGTTTTGATCGATCGGCCACTGATCATTACTGGCCGATTTCCACAAAAGGTATTTGGCCATATTCTGAGCGGAGAACCTCTCACACCAGTGGTGTTCTGTTGCTAAATACGTGAGTTTGTGAGGAGTGGAGGACCCAGGGAAGTGTGGCGGTTCGGCGAGACCGACAATTTCAGTACGAAACGTGTTATTGGTGGAGGATTTTAGACAAATGCGACAGAACCACTTTATTTTTTAGTTTTTTTATCTCCACAATATATTTATAGCTGTTCGATGTTAGAACATTGATAAGAGACATGAAAAAATGTTTTAAGCTAATTTGTTTTCCAAATTTGCCGTTGTAGCTTTAATGCTCCTGAAAGAAAGATTCGAACCTCGCTAAACTCACAGCCGATTTTCTTCTCCTCTTCTCCGTGTCTGGTTCGATGACGTCAGTTTGGTGAGACGAACATTTGTAGTCCGTTACGTCTTTTCACACAAAACCTAAAGTAACTTTTGCCACCTGTTGAAAATAAGCTCTTTCTTGGCATCAAAATGTGTCTTTAAAATTCACGGACATCACATGTGAACTCCATGGCACATATCAAACGGGATCAGAACTTCTATCCCTTCATGGATTCATTTTTGGGCAGTTGGGGTCCGGAAGTGGGTGGACATGACTTAGGCTCCCTATAGCATTTTTTTTGGTAAACAGTTAAAAAGGGATAAAAATATAGTTCAAAAAGGTTGAAATAAACTTTATATCAACACTTTTTAAAACTGCAGCATTCCTCGAAACCAGGGATTCCCAAAGTGTGGTGCACCGCTGGGGGTGCGCGAGGTAAAAAACGTAATACACACAGAATCATGTCGGTTGTATGGGGGCGGTCTCTGCACTGTCGCGGACTTCCATGTATGTTGGACATAACTTGCTTTTCATTGCGATCGAAACCGCGCTCGTTAAGTTTTTATTTTCAGGAGCAGGTGTGTCCTCCACCATCTCTGTGAGCTGTCAGATGATCTGAGCTGCAGATCTAACGGAGAGAAGCTCCTGCACCGCATCGCTCCAGTTTATCATTCCAAACTTATGCCCGTGTTTACTTTCATTTTCAATATAGCTCCTGTCTGGAGCTCGGCATTAATTCATCACGATCATCACACCGGCACGTGTGTCTTTATAAAAAGGGCACAGTGTTTTTTCCCCACACAATACAGATGTGTATATTAGGGTTGGGCATACCGTGCAATCATGGAAAATATGCAGCTGCGGATGCGTTCTAAAGTAGGACTTTACAGGCGTTATACCTGCTGATCACCTGTCACAGCTACTGCAGCCCGCAGAGTGCAACAGCACGTCTCCCGCAGCCGCTTCCCCTGTGCAGACGTGCAGCGGCAGAAATCAAACCCGTGTGCCGAACTAAATTAACTTGTTTAAAAGTGAATTGAAACTGCATCCTGCAATGAAAAATACCTCGCGGAGGAAGCTCGTTAAAACGCGTCATCACAGTGGATTTAATACGAGTTTTGAAGAACAAACTCCAGGCGGAGTGAGGTGAGTTTTATGGCTCACTGCAGAAATAAAAACACACGGAGAATCAACATCAAACGCAGCTAATCTCCACTTCCACCCACTAGGAGCCGATGCGGCTAATAAATAAATATAATAATAATAATAATAATAAATCTCAACACTCAAAGTTGTGAGATTATTTATTTCTTTTCTGCACTATTTAGTCTGTTGAGCGTTTTAATTATTAAAATCTGTTATATGGTCACTGACAGCAGCTACATTTAAGTTTCACTTCTCAGTCATCCTGGACACGATCATCCTGAGTTTTAGCTGAAAACAGCTGCTGGACTTTTCTGGTGATCTTGAAGACATTTAGCCTCTCATCCTAGAGGCTCCTTCAGCTCCCAGACTTTGTAGGAGGCTGTAAGTTGTGGTCAGAAACAAACACACTGATTGTGCTGCAAGTCTTTTTCTTTCTTTCTTCCTCGAAAACATGTTTTTGGGGGATGGGGGTGCATCAACACAGTCGGGACATAGAAGGGGGTGCGCGGCTAAATAAGTTTGGGAACCGCTGCTCTAAACCAGTAACTGACCTATTCCTGTTCTGTAATCTACATGCAGGTGTTTGGCAGAACCGCTACTGACCTACAGGCTGCATAAAGAATTCATCAGAGCTGCTAGTAAGATCTCAACACACCTGTTCTAACAAATAAATTACAGCAAATGCATTTCAGAGGGAACTTTTAACTTTGAAGGGTTTTTGGAGTTAAGAGAAGCACCTTCCATTTTTTTCAGAGTACGATGACCAGAAGCACAGAGTCAGAGCCATTCATGCTCACGTACACAAGCTACCAGAAAAGAACAAAGCAATGCTGGACATTTTAACCAACCACCTGCTCAGGTGGGTTCATAATGAAATCCTGGGCTTCGTAATCTGTATCTTTAGTGTATTTCTTTATAGTTTATGATAATTTAATCAATGTGTGTGTGTGTGTGTGTGTGTGTGTGTGTGTGTGTGTGTGTGTGTGTGTGTGTGTGTGTGTGTGTGTGTGTGTGTGTGTGTGTGTGTGTGTGTGTGAGAGTAGGGTATCCTCTCACAGTAACCAGAACTTGATGACCGTGTCCAACCTGGGAATGATCTTCGGTCCCACGTTGATGAGATCACAGGAAGAGACGGTGGCGGCCATGATGAACATCAAGTTTCAGAACATCGTGGTGGAGATAATCATCGAAAACCATGATAAGGTGTGTTTTTACGCACACACACCATTTCACACACAAGTAGTCACACTCACCACTAACACACACGTGTCTTCCTGTCAGATCTTCGGAGAGGTCCCGGACCTGTCAGTGCCGTTACCTCCAGCTCCGTCCTCTCGGTCGACTCCTCGGAGGGGCAAAACCATCTGTCTGTCTGGAAAGAGGAAACCTCGCTTGTACCCCCCCACTCTGTGCCTGGCTGATAACGACAGTGAGTCGGATTCATCATCAACAGCATTCATAATCAGCAGCTCGTTTATTCAGTATAGGCTTCTTAGTTAGTGCTGCTGTATGAGAATTTGTAAAAAAAAAAAAAAAAAAAGTTCAATTATAAGATTGATTAAAGTTTATTTTTGTTTAAAACATTAATTCAACACATTTGAGAATAAAGAAGAAATCTCTGCTACGAGCCAGGAGCTCCAGGTTTCCATGATGGCGCCAAACGTGATCAAGGTTGTGTCTCAGCACACGGCGTTACTGAAACTCCAGATGGTTACACTACATGAAGCCATGATGGATGAGGAAGAGAGTTTTCATGTTTCAACTGGAAATGTACCCCAGCATGTCAGAGCAGTGATGAAGAAGGGTAATGAACTAAAGTCTTAGAACTTTGTCTTTGTCCTGTTCTCCAGTCAACAAACACTCCAGGAAGTGAAAACAGGAAGTGGACCCAAAGATACGGATGATCACATTCCCAACTTTAGTTTTAAAACACTTAAACAAAAGCTGGATTAATGTTCATCCAGTTCATCTGTTGAGGGCAGCAGTAGCTCAGGAGGTAGAGCGGGTTGTCCAGTAATCGGAAGGTTGCAGGTTCGATCCCGGCTCCGGCCAGAGAATGCTGCTGTGTGTCCTTGGGCAAGACACTTAACCCGCCTTGCCTGCTGGTGGTGGTCGGAGGGACCGGTGGCGCCAGTGCTCGGCAGCCTCGCCTCTGTCAGTGCGCCCCAGGGCAGCTGTAGCTACGTTGTAGCTCATCCCCACCAGCGTGTGAGTGTGCGTGTGTGAATGGGTGGATGACTGATTGTGTTGTGAAGCGCCTTGGGGGGTTGTAGAACCCTAAGAAGGCACTATACAAATACAGGCCATTTACCATTTCATCTTCCATTTGTTCTGTTTTTTTTTAAAATCTGCATTCTGTATTGTTTTTTTGAAACACTTTGGAACCACCTTTCCCTGCTTGTGTTTCCTGTATTATTATTTTTTGAGTGTTTGTGATGTTTATCCTGAGATCATCTGCCCTTCCCCCTCAGGTGACACGTTCAGCAGCAGCTCCAGCACTCCCATTGGCAGCCAGGAGTCCTTGTCCTCACACTCCTCTGAGAAGAACGGCTTGTCTCAGACCTCTCCTCCATCTTCTCCTGCTGCTGAGACCAGCTCACCCACCACGATGCAGTCGTCTCCTCCTCCAGCGTCCTGCTCGCCTCCACACAATCCTCCCAGTGGGAAAGACCAGAGGCAGCCAGACAGCTCCCTCTCCGCCCAGCTCACGCCTTCCTCTTCGTGGATCTCCGCTCCGCTCTCTGCAGCCGAGCAGACTTCCTCTCTGTCCTCTTCCACATCCTCTTTACTCTCTGCAGTGGAGAGGTCCTTTAACAGAAACTCAACTGTCTCCTTGTCCTCTGTAAAAGACTTAAGATCTCCTTCTAGAGAGTCGGCTTCCATGGCCTCCACCCAGCCCTCCTCTCTGGAACAGGACGGATCCGTTCAGAAAGCTGCTTCTGTCACCTCTCTGAAGAGCGCTCATTCAGACAGTCAGAGAGATTCATCATGTGCTACTGTCATCAGAAACAGAGCGACTGACTCTACCTCTCCTCAACAACACGGCACTGCATACAGAACTGCCTCCTCTTCCTCGTCCTCTTCCTCCTCCTCATCGTTTCCCTACCAGCTTTCAGCATCTTCCTCCCTCACCTCCCTGCACATCTCTGAGGGTAAATAAGGAACTTCTCAAGTTAAAATGGCACTTGTTTTTATTGGTACATGTGTCTGATTCTGGTCCCTTGTGTTTTGTTAAAGATTACAAAAGCTGCCATGGATCAGTGCAGAGTCTCATGTCGCTGGACCAACAGGATGGAACACACACGCGCAAAACACACACCCGCTGTGGTTCTGATCTGAACCCCAAACCCTCCGCAGCCACATCCAGCAACGGTTACTCCAGACCCGTCTCTCTGTGAGTGTCCTTAGCTCCTAGTAAACATGCACTCTTTTATGTTTTTCAAGTGAGTGTCTGGGTAAAAGTTATTCATTATGTTTAGATTAGGTACACAGCCTCAGTATGAAGAAATGGAGTTTATGTCCTAAAGGACTAATGAACTGATGGCTAGTCTGAGTTCAGCCACGACCAAAGGGAGGTTGTTGTCAACCTTAAACAGCTCCCGCCTCCTAAATGTCACAGCGTGATGTTTTTTATAAACCTCTGTGGTTTATAGTTATTCTGGTTATTTACAAGCACCCAGAGGTCACGTCTGATAGGAACGGTGTAGTGTCAAAAATAAAGGCAGTGGAAAAGTTTTTTTTTTAAATTGCATAAATTGATTTTTAACAAAAATCTTTTATCCCAATAAGACTAATTTATCCTATAACGTCTAAAAATATAAAACCTTTTCTGTCACTTCTGACACGAGTTATAACAGTGCAACAAACACATTTTAATTTTGTCATCACACACATTCTTAGTCTCTATTAAAACCTGGAACACTGAGATCCTCATCTGTGCTCCAGACAAGCTGGTTCCCAAAGTCAGAGACTCTCTTGGTCAGCTTGCTTCTCACACCAAACCCTCTGTCAGGAATCTTGGTGTGACCTTTGACCCAGCTCTCATCCTGGATTCTCATGTCAGTCCTCTTGTTCGCTCTTCCTTCTTCCATCTCAGGAACATTGCTAAGCTGAGTCCCATTCTGTCCTGCTCTGAACTGGAGATTGTTCTCCACACCTTCATCTCCTCACACTTAGACTACTGGAACTGGCTTTTCTCTTGTCTGAGCAGAACCTCCCTGAACCGTCTACAGGTGGTCCAGAATGCCTGTGCTAGGCTGCTGACCAAGTCCTCCAAACACACCCACGTCACCCCGCTCCTCTTCCAGCTTCACTGGCTGCTGGTTAACTTCAGGGTTCATTTCAAGATCCTGGTTCTCGTTTTTAGGGCCTCACATGGACAAGCACCATCATACATTGGTGATCTTCTCAGTCCCTACACCCCCAGCAGGTCCCTGAGGTCCAGCAATCAAAGCCTACTGGTTGTGCAGCGCACCAGGCTAAAGACCAAAGGTGACAGATCATCTGCTGCTGTGGCCCCAGACTCTGGAACTCTCCCCCCCTGAGCCTGAGATCAGTGGACTCAGTGGTCTCCTTTAAATACTCACCTGTTCAGGTGGCTTTGGTGGGATCTTCTTCTGATTCTTCATCACTACCTTCTCTTCATGCTGCTGTTTCTTCCAGTTCTGTCTTTCTCTGGATCCTATATTACCTTTTCTTATTCATTTTTGTCTTCTTTTACATTTTTTAATCCTTTTTCCCCATTTTTATTATGATATAATTTTTTTCTGTTCTTGTGAAGCTTCAACGTGATTTTTTTTTCTTTAGAGGCGCGATATAAAACCTCGTTTCGTCTTCTTACATGAACCAAATGTAGAAGGCTGGAGTTGCTTTAGTTCTGATACACTGAGGTCAGGTGTATTCAGGTGGGTCATAACCTCTGTTTCTCTGAACAGAAGCTGTTCATGAAGGTAATTCATAACTTCTACACTAAAACAGTTCAACATGGTAGAAAAGTCCACATGAATTTAGAATAAAGACAATCTCAGAAGGAGGCTAAAGAATCTTTGTGCTTTGAGAAAGAAAACCGAGAACCTAAAAGATCTGAATCCAGGAGTAAGTTGTTCCTGAGTCATGTTGAAACCTTCATGTTGTTTTGTTTCATAAATCCTGAATGTGTTTCAAAAACCAACTTACACACTCATTTTCTGTTTTAAAAATGAAAATTTGTACTGACTTCCACGCTTAAGACAATCTTGTTTTGTGTGTGAGACAGGTTATCAGCTAGACATCCACAGCGTGAGAGCTCGGTATTCTCCTCTGCTCTAGACATCTGTCCCTCTGGAAGGTTTGTTCACTTTCATTATATTTAATCCACCACCTGTGAGGAAATAATGTTGTGTTTTATTTCTCTAGTCATTAACGCTGTCAACCTTACAGGGAAGCTAAAGCTCTGTATTCCTGTGAAGCAGAACACAGCCATGAACTGAGCTTTCCACAGGGGGCGCTGTTCTGCAACGGTAGGATTTAAGCTCATCACGTCTGGTTTAGTAACAGTTAGGTTTAGGAAACGTTGCTCTAGAGTCTCAGCACAGAGTTTAGATAGAGTACATCCTTCTATGGTTGGGTTTAGAGTCACAGAAAAGATCCTTATCATTATAACACTATAGGAGAGTCTCACTGGATTCCTGAGCATACTTCTTATCCAGGCCCGGTTCACACTACAAGATTTTTTTTAAAATTGGACAATTTTCAAAGCCTGAGAGACCAGATACGTGGTGCTGAGACATCACGGATGTTCTAGCTTTGGTCCGACTGTGTGAGGTGTGTGGCAACACGACAAAAACCACACACCAACCACTTTCACACACAAATATTCCTCCGTCAGATGGGAAACCTTGTGACATCAGACATGACTTCAGAGTAAACAAACATGGCGGAGTATTAGCGAGCTTGTTTGTCCTTGAGAATCTGACCAAGACAATCTGGCCCCCATTTATCAGACCTGCAAAATTGCTGCATTTTGGCAATAATCAACGTTTTTTTAAGCCAAATATTGTGTTCGCGTAAATTGTATAGAACCGAAGAGTTTTATTTATTTATTTATTGAATCTATTTCAGAGTAAGATTATCGATGGGCGCGGATCGGGTCCGATTATCCTGCCGTGTGAACCGGGCCTTTGGTTTAAGGTCGCTGCTTCATTTGACTGATTTATTTTTATTTTGTGTGGTTGCAGTGTGTCCCTCTGTGGAACCGGGTTGGCTCCAGGCTACGTACAAGGGCAGAACGGGTCTCATCCCTGAAAACTACGTCACATTTATCTGATAAAGCTGATCACCAGCATCCAGAGCTCTAACTGTAATCAGCTGATCAATAACTGTGACTCTTATAGACTACTGTGGTGGAACATGAATTATCAGGCTACTGTATTTAATCATGCTGTGTGAAATTATGAAATCTAACAAAGAAGTCTGACTTAGCTTCAGAGTACTCATCAGTTCTTTTTATGTGTTTTTGTCCAGTAGTACTATGTATTCAGTAAACGTGTTAAAGGTACATGGAAGCAGTATTTTTATTCATCTTAATAATTCATTTTGTATCTTTGTGTCTTGATCAAATTAACTTTTTATTCTTTACTTCTCTGCCAGCTTTCCTGCTGTCTAAATATAAAGATCTTAAGAAAATTGAATGTTTTTGCAAATGGTTACTTTTTTGTGTGTAAATCTAAATGCAGTTTTACTCATTCTTACACTTTAGGTGTTCATTAAAGTTTTAGGGTAAGAAAAACAATCAACTTTCTAATTTACAAAAAACGTAGGTCACACACGTCTTTGACTTTTTGGCATGCTACAACAAGGAAAATGTTGGTTTACATTCTAGGTTCTCTTTAAGCTTTTATTCAGATTTGTCCTCACGTGGTGAACAACGACAAAGTTAGAAGCTGAAAATAAAACTTTACTTTTTGTCTCCACGTCTTGCATTTTAATAATAACTAATGCAGCAATTTTCTTTAGAAAAGGCACAAAATAAGATCTGAACATTTACACAGAACTGTGAGTTAGGATGAAGATGGGCCGATCTCTCCCAGCCTTCCCAGTAGTACATCCAGCGTCTCCATGTTCTGGGACTTTTCCTCCAGCAGCTCGTATCTCAGACTAGAGATGTCCTGCTTGATCTCTTTCAGCTCTCCTGGGTCAAAACACACAATCATCAACAAATAAGGCTTAAAATAGCACTTAAAATAAAGCCCTCATATAAAATGTAATAATGAAACAAGACCAGAAAAAAGACTTAAACGAATAATATCCTAAATAGCATATTTATATAATACAGATAGTCAAAATGACTGAAGAAGTTCTCAGAAACCTCAGACTGACCCGTTTAGAGAAGGAGCTTCAGTGATAGTGTCTTTAGTGGCGTCTGAATACGAGACTGATCCAAACACTTATTTCTAAACGTATAAAATCAAATGTTTAGTTCCAGACAAAATTCATTTAGCTTCACCTTCAGTGATCTCGTCACTCTCTCGGTCTGCTTGAGCTTTGATGATGTAACGCTTGATCAGGCGCTTCATGATCTTCTGCAACAAATAAAAGCGGTCAGAGTGAATAGTTCCATCCTTCATGTTAGGAAATATTCTGTGGAAAAGTATTTGCCCTCTTAGAGGTTTGATCTGAGTTTTTTACACTTACATGTTTCTGATCAGTTTCATTATCAGACAGATCTCCTGAATCAATACAAGATGTTGATTTTCAAATGATGATTTCATTAAAATATTTTCAAACCTACTTAGTCCTGTGTGATAATGTAATTACAACCTAATGACAGGTGAACTTATGTCCCACTTTTCTTTTCAGAATTGTTTGAATTCAGCCACTTTGGAGGTTTTTCCAGCATGAGCGGCCTGTTTAAGGTCAAAGGTCCGTTATGGTTCCATCAGCCACAGCAGGTGGTCCAGGTCCTGAAGCAGCCCCAGACCATCACACTACCACCAGCATGATGCTATGATGTTATTTTAATGTTAGTTTGACTCCAGATGGAACACCCTCCAGAAAGTTCTACTCTTGTCTTATCGGTCCACAAAATATTTACCCAGAATTCTCTGGAATTGTTTTTAGACGGGCCTTGATGGTGTTTTTTAGTGTGCAGACATTTTGGCCTTGGAAATCTACCATGGAGGACAAATTTGCCCCATTTCTTTCTTCTAGTTGAATCATGACCTCTTATGTTACCCTGGTGAGTCCTGCAGGGCTGTAGATGTTCTGTTCTCTTATGTTCTTCAATTCCTTTAGAACAGGACACACATTATGTTGCTTTTTGAGATCTTTTAGCCTAATTCATCAATGAAAACAAACATTACAGATGTATTCAAATAGTGTCTGATGAAAAACGTCAAATCATCTGACGTGTTGACCAACGTGTTTCTCATCTAAACTCACAAAAATGTTTCTATCAAAGAAACTTCTTCAGCAGCTCGTCCTGCTTGAACCCGTGTTGGAGGAGTTTGCGTGCCCCAGTGATCTTAGGATCTATGTTGTTTGGGACATTTTGTCCCCTGGCAGGGTCACCATGGCAAATGGGTCTTAACTGAAGGGTGAGACAAAGCACTATTCAGAAGATCCTTTATCAGCCTAAAAGCAGAGCATGAGTACCCAGCCTGGGGGGTCACTGGGGTCCCACCCTGGTGCCAGGCCTGGGGTTAGGGCCCTGGTGGCCTGGCTTTCATCCGTGGGGTCACCCCGGTTCAGCCTGAACTGAATAGGGCTTGTCTACCTGTGGACCCACCACTGCAGGAGGAACATGACGGGTCTGGTGAAATGTGGATCAGGTGGCAGGCCAAGGCTGAGACTTTAGCGGTCTCATCAACCAATTGTGGGACATGGTGTCGTCATTCACCATGGCATTTCTCATTGTCGCCCATGAAACAATGAATATCAATGTAGTTGAAATTAGAATTAAGCCATTGTCCTTATGTTTGAAAATCTACCTCAGGATGAGTTTAAAAGGTCATGCTTGTTATTTTATAAGATTATTTTTTTTCCTCTTCCACTGATTCTGATCATGTGAAAATCACATGATCAGGCCCGATTTCAGAACTCCTGATAGGATCAGAATAACCTTACTTTCTCTCCTGCAACTGAAACAACAGGCAGCATTTACACATTTTATTAACTTTCTGTACTTGTTTATTAAGAGTTCCAGCTGGTAGCCTTGTCCAGGTTCACCTTCATGTTTTTGTTACAAATATTAATTTGTCCACATTGTCTGCAGACAGGACAGATCTGTTGGCAGTTATAATGTCTCCAGCTGTAGAAAATATCCTCTCGCTTTTATGGCACTTATTTTATTTTTAACTACTTTTTAGCATCATCTTGCTAGGCAACAGGGCGGAAATTTATCAGAAAATTCACACTTCAGGTCCTCTGAAGGACCTGGTGTGAATCTGGACACAGCCACATGCGTTGCTGGCTAAAGTGCAACGCAGTTACGCTTCCATGTGGGAGCGCCTCTGTCCTGCACCAAAAAATACGAATATAAATACTGTTGCACCCCCACTATCTTCCTAAAATCTCAGTTTTCTCACAACAAATATTTCATTCATGAGACAAGTGAAAAAAGGAAGACATACTTGATATCTTGTGCCGTTGTTAGAACTTCCATATACTGAATTTTTTCTCTCCCCAAGCTGGAATGTTAAAATAAATTTATGTTATCTGAACACATCTTCAAATAGGATTTACAGCCTGTAAGGCAGCAGTCAGACCACCAACAGGCGGTCAGAACGTCTGGGTTCCTTACATAAATAACATGTCTGGTGCTGCATAATCATGTTTTTACCTGATTGAGCTGAGTCTCTGGAGTCTTCTCCCTGCTTCTGTGAACAAGCTGCTTGAGTTTGGACTTCACGGCCGTTACCAGTCTCAGTGTGGATTTGGGACTGGGAACCAGATTGAAGGGTACAGGAAGTGTTCTTCCTTCCTCAAAGTAGGAAAACCAAAGTTTGGCCCGAGCAAATTTCCACTCAACATCTGCATCATCCTACAGAAAAAAGGAATGAAAAGGAGAAAAGCAGATTTGAGAAGATAAATAAAACTTCAGTTTTTAAATCACACAACAGACAAACGAGAGTTTTTATAACGTTAAGTTTGATAAAGATCTGAATTCATTAATAAAAGCTGACATTTTGAAGCTCCACAGATGATTGAAAGCTCCTCTGACATACCTCTATCTCCTGGAAGGAGCTGTTGATCATGGCGATGAGCATGTTGAGCAGCACTATCACCATGGTGACGTTGTAAACCCCGTACAGTACATAACCAATGTTCTCAATGAACTTGTGTCCGTTGTTGATCACCACAGATTTGACCTCAGACAGTCCAAATATGGCCCAGAACAACGTCTTGAAGCTCTCCTCCAGACTAAACACACGCAGAAGGGTGAGAGAGTGAAAATAAACATGAATAATGAAAATCGTCTAGAGGGTAAAGATGTTTCTTTTAGAGAGGGAAAGAACAAAGTATGTCCTTAAAATTGCAATTTTCTCTAACAATGGTGAAACGTTGAAATGCAGCTCTTGGGGGATGTTTATCTGCAGAATAAACCCTTGTTGTCGTCCCATTTTTTCTATAGTTTAAAAATAATTATCTATTTAAAATCAACATTTGAAACAAAATGAATGTCTCACGTGGTGAAGGCGTCATTCTGCTTCGCTCCCAGGTAATAAGAGTACAGGTTGAACATGCCGATCATAAACGCCAGAAAGACTAGGAGGAAGATGACCATGAACTTGAAGATGTCTTTGACAGTTCTCCCTAAGGAGATCTGGAGAGGACCAAAGCTCTCGTTGGCTGGAAGGATGTAAGCGATCCGAGAGAAGCTCAGCACCACTGCAATGGCATAAAGGCCTTCCGATATGAGCTGAGGGTCCGATGGCATCCAGTGGATACGGGCTGCAAAACAGGCGTGAAGCACTCAGTAAACATCTGGATCTGGAAATTCACTGGGATTAAGACTTCTCCTGTTTATCTTTCTGGTGTCAGAGAAATACAATAAAGAAAGGAGAGCAGGAGAAAAGTGTTACCTTTTCTTATGAGATTGGTTTCTCATATTTTTAGTTTCTATTTTTAATACACCTCAAAAAAATCCATGATGGCAACAAAATGGCTGAGCAGGTTTCTAACCAATATGATGTTAAAGGATGATATTTCTTTTGGATCTGCAGCTTTTGCAGATGAAAGAAAAACTGTACTCAGTACCATTACTGGGCAAGTATCACCGTCTGTTTACACTTGGTAGCAGCTGAGTCTTTTATTTCGTGTTTGGGATATTCTGTAGATTCTTTCTCTCAGTCCTGGGTTGAATGGGTTTTAAAGTCTGTCTAGAAGTGTTTCTGAAAAGGGTTCAGCTCTAAAGGCATCTTATTTTTGTTCTGTGTGGTGTGGTGTGACGTGCTGCTGGTTTTTTGATCAGCCGCCTCACCTTTAGTGAAGTATTCCACCTCTGGAGGCAGTTTGTCGAGTGTTTTGTTGTGTTGGTAAACAAAGTTCTGGGCCAAATCGGCTCGTTTCATAGCAGAGAAGCGACAGCTGAAGGAGGCCAAAAATATGGCCAACATCCCAAAGTCCAGGAAGTTCCACGGTTCAACCAGGTATTCTTCTGGTCCCTGACTCCAGATCTCTTTCACTTCAGCCCAAATCATACCTGTAGCAGCAAAAGTAACAAATTACTTTTTTTTTTTTTTTAAGATTATTCTTTTGGGTTTCTTTCTAGTTAAAGTTATTCTCATCTTCTGCTCACCCATGACCCAGGAAATGATGAGGATCTCCATCCAGGTGAAGGGAGTGGTGGTTTTACGGTAGAGCAGCAATGGGTCAGATTTAATCTGGAGACCTCCAGGTTGCTGCTGATGGTGGGTCATGTTTGGCAAAATGGTGGTACCTGCAAAACGGTCTGCAGCGTTCAGGATCAGCAGACCCAGGAATATCGTGAAGGATGAGGCATGGGCCACAAACTTCATGAAGGGGCTGCGCAAAACTTTTCCCACCTGAAAGGAGAGAGAAATAAGACATTGATTAATATGTTTCAATAAATATTTACTTTTAGATTTGATATGAATGTATTCAAGTGCTCCATACTCTGCTGCAGGGAGTGACCCAGTAAGCCACAGCCAGTCCAGGCAGTCCAACAGCCACGGCCAGAACTACCAGCAGTTTGACAGCGGTAGTTTGTTGTCTCAGACCGGGCAAGTTCTCATACCAGATACTCAGCAGCTGCTGCTGACAGTTAGGATGAGCTACGAACTGAAGGACACAAACGCAGAAGAAGTCAGATTTCTAACTTTAGGGTTAAGGTTACATTTCTGCTCCACTCCCATTTGGTCAAAATTAAAATCAAGGAAAGGATTCTTATTTTAAATTTTTTTAATGAAAGGAAGATAAGAAAATCTTCCCTCCTGAGGAGGAGTTACTGAAAGGAGGAACACTAGTGACCCCAACACAGAACCTTGTGGGACACCATGGGCAAGGGAGGTGGAAGGAGGATTTAAACTTGGATACAGCCACAGACAAGTTACACTCAGACAGATAAGAAAAGAAAAATCACTCCAGCACAGTTCCGGATGTGCCTAATAGTCTCTCAGCTCATCAAGTAGCAGGTGATGTCTAGTGTCAAAAGCTGCAATCGGTCCAGCAGAACCAGAACAGAACTTTCTCCTGCATCACTGTGAGTCAGAAGGTCATTAGAGATCCTAACCCTGGCATGCCACTGAAAGCATAAGCAGTGCGTAATAGATGCATTTTACCCACAAGCTCCCTTCCCACTGAGAGCATTTCAGACACAAGACGGCAATGAAACCATTCCTTGCAGCTGGTCCACGAGGTCAGGAAATGACCAGAGAATTGCAGGACCACGTGTGATTCCAGCAGCTCAAGTAAGGAGAAGACAGCAGCATTCAGTGGTGTAGCAATGTCTAGCTGGGCCCCCAGAGCAAGTGTTGCCACTGCTGACTTAGAGAGCACACTGACCTTTTTAAGTTCATATTTAATGGCTAGCTTGAGTCTTGTGAGGGGGGGTCGACCCGGAACATCAAAGGTGTCTTCACAGAACGTTTCTCCATTCAAGATGGCCTCCACTTCCTCTGTGCTGCGACACAGATCCAGAAGACCCACTACATAATCCTTACACTGGTTTGACAGACGACTGTAGTCGTTCTACGTAAAAGAGGGTGGAAAAGCAACAATGAGATCAGCTGACCTCAATAGATAAATGGTTATTGTAATCTAACAGGAACTTTACACAAACAGCAGCGAAGAACATATTTTTTCTAAACGAGAGAAACTAACAAAAGCATTGTTAGGTTTTGTATTGTTATAAATACAATAAATGCATCAACTAAATCTCCACCTGCTCTTGTTCACATTCAGATTAGCATTAGCCCTGCAGCACAACTAGCTGCTACAAGAAGCTAGAGAAGAAGTGTAAGCCTCCTGAGAGGTTGTCTCAAAAATAAGTGTGGGTGTGTGGGCTACTGTAGCTGCAATACCTACTCTGACCTGCGTGGTGCTAAGGAGTCAAATATTTTTACACACTGGGGCTTGAATGGTGTCAACTGTGGGACCTTATATGGACAGGTGTGTGCCTTAAATCATGTCCAACTAACTGAATGTATCACAGATGTACTCCAGTTAAGCTGCAGAAAGGATGATCAGCAGAAACAGGAAGTGCCTGAGCTCAATGTCGAGCTCCATGGCAAAGGATGTGAATACTTATGAAAATGTTATTTATTACTTGCTGTTTTTATGTTTGTTTGTTTGTTTGTTAATATAATTGGCAAAAATCTTACAAAACAAACCTTTTTTCATATTCTCATGATTGGGTGTTATTTATAAAAAAGAATTGGGTGGAAATAAATATAATCAGTTTTGAAATGAGGCTGTAACCTAACAGAATGTGGAAAAGGTGACTCACTTTGAACAGTGCCTGGTTGAGTTGTAAATCTAAAAATAATGTTGAAATAAATACACAGAGTCACGTCTAGTTAGATAAAATCACATGTTGATTTAGCAAACATGCAGACTGGAAGCAGCCCAGTCACATAAATCATTTTCAGAAGCTGAAAGATATTTTTTGATAGCCATATACACTTTCAGCTGGCTCCTCATATGAGAGCCGTATTAAAAGAATGTACAAACTGAATTTTTTGCTCTGGACCTTAAATTCCTTCTCAATATCAGCCAGCATGGCCAGCTCGTTGCTGAGCTCCAGAGCGGCCAGCACCGGATCCTCGTTGAACAGAGAGAGGTAAGCTGGACTGGCCAGTCCCCTGTAGGCGTTTATCCGTGAGCGAGAGTGGCTGAACGAGTCGTACTGTTGGTGGTAGTTACACGAGTCGCAGCTACAGAAGTAGTCATGAGGAGGATCAATGCGGGCGCCTTTACTCAGCAGGGTGTGAACGATCTCGTACTCCTGACAGTGAGCTGCAAGTATGACTGGAGTCACATCATGAGAAAACCTGTGAGAGGCAGAAGCACGGCGTTAATCATGTTAAATTAAAGATCGTAAAAGGTCTACCTAAACATGGAAATCATGTGTACATGGGATCAGCATGAAGCTGCCATATCAATACATCTTTTCATAATGCAAATGTTTTAGAAAAATGGTTCAAATTCAATGGTTCATTCAAAATAGAATTCCCCAGTTTCCAAATCCATCCCTTAGATGTTTCTGTTTGAGTGCAGCATCCTGTAAACACTGAGCTTTTTGTTGGCCATGGAGACATCAGCGACAATGAAGTTAAAAAAGAGAAGTTTGACTGAAGAGTCAGAAATTAATTTACATTTAATCAAGTGTTAAATATCAGTGATCCTCAGTTGTTTTCTCACTTTTTGTCGTATGTTTGTTTAACTGGCGGTTGTGTTATACTCTGTTGTGGTTTTTGTTGCAGACATCTGGAGGTTTCTGGTGGCCTGATCTTGTGTAGATGTCTATGAGCTTCCACGTCTAGACAGGAGCCTTAATCAGCTGTGTCTGTGTGTCTAACCATCACAGGACAAACGCACAATAAGCTGTTCCTCAATGCACAGATTTGTGAACTGATTCTCACTTTAGCACCACAACCAAGTGCAAACGCATTAGCAAGATTAAAGCTGACTAATAGGGTTGGTTTAAAAACACAAAACAAGGATAGTTGTATATTATTCTTACCTAATTCATCTAATGTGGAAAACTTGTGGACTCGTTTCCATACAACATTTTTTTGTACATTAGTCCCGTGAAGCTCATACGACTCTGTTGTCCTTATTGTGCCAGAGTCAAAGCGTTTTAATGCCTCTTTACCAGTCCTACCTCGTTCCATCTTCATCATAAGCATAGAAGTCATCCAGCATGTCTACTTGGGCGGGACTCGCTGTCAGACGATTAGCGTCTCTAAAGGAAGGATGACTGAGCAAGGCCTCTGTGATACGGACATAACCCTTACCTAAAACACAAACAGAGACAATCTCTTTACAAATCAGTTGGTTTGTTAGACGTATTTGGAAGTGGATAAAAGATGTCATTGTCCGGTGAAAAATGAAGACATGCACTGGTTCCTTCAAGATTCAGTTTGTTTATTTTGGAATATTGAACTGATTTAATTGAATAAACCCGACAATATCTATGAAATAAAGAATTAACGTAGAAAGAACATCTTTAGACTACATATAAAAACTGCATCAGCTTTAGAAGTTGGTAATTAAGCCCAGAAACATCACGTTTTTACAACATCACTGCTTCATCTTGAGGAATTTTGCTGACATTTTTTCTATTTTTTTTCCAACAAGTTGTTTTTTGGTGTATATCAGCCTCAGTAAAGCTTGGGTTATGCTTGACGCATGTACATTCCGCGCGGAATCAGGCCAAGACGACTTTCGCAGCGTTTATACCTTCTGCGGCTCGTCCCCACTGTGAGCCAATATTCTCCCAGACTGTAGGGGGCGGCATAGGGCTCTGCAGCATTCATACAACACACAACAGCCAGTCCGCCATGTTTTTCCACATAGTTAGAAAATTTTCTAGGTGCGTGGTGCGGAAACCTTGAGGCCACGCGGAGGGGTGTGGTTGCAGAAATGACGCAATTTGGCCGCGTGGAGCCGTGCGGACCTCACTGATGCGTCAAGCATAAACCAAGCTTAACACAGCAAAGCTTCTGTATTCAAGACTGTTTTGTTTTGTTTGCAAGTTTGTAAATTTGAAATAGTTTTCTGTCTAACAGGCAAACTAGAATTTACATTTTCTCCAGAAATGCCGTGTAAATGTGGGTCTACATTTTTGAGAACAAATGGTAAACCAATGGGAGCCTGGGTCTGACTGCCCTTTATTCTAGGGAAGTTTGTAACTAAACCCTACAGCGACACATTTCCCCTAATGGCGGTTCCAGGGGCGGGGCCACCGGGGCATTGGCCCCTGCTGAAGTCCGATTGGCCCCTGAAGTGCCCCAGTCTTGCCCCTCATCTGTCTGTTGCCCAGTGATCAGATTATAGATGGATGTAATTCTAAGTCCAAACACTAGTGGTGCTAAAGAGCCAAATAGGAATTTGGGTGTTTTTTTCACCCACAAACAAACTTTAATCTGATACGATTTATGGCTTTAAAAAATAGATAACATTTCTCAAATGCTGTGTGTGTGTTTGTATTTTGTCCATGATGTAAAAGTACATCAAAGTTTCAAACCGGGGATTGTGAGAATAGCCTACTTTATACTTCTCTGTCTGCATCAGTACAGAGACACATAACACTATTATCCGTGGACACAAGGGCTCTCCAACAGGCTTGCAATGACGGATGGAGAAGAGCCCATTTTTCTAAATATCCCTCAAAAGCAACAGAGACCGCAGGCCTGCTTTTGCTCCGGACTCCACTTTCTTTAACTTTGTCAACAGCACCGCCATTCCCCCTCAAAAAACTAAAACTAGAACTGAAGATATCTAGCGACAGACCCGGAGCAGATTGAAGAACATCGCTTGGAAAAAGTCAGACGATATAAAACGTTAACACACCTGTGACTGACGGACTACAACGATTCGCTGCAAACGTTTTATTTGTGTCAGGAAATTACGAGAAACGTGAGTTTAGAGGTGGTGACTGCATGAAGAGGGGGAGGACAAATTTGTTCGTGTTAAAAAGTCTCTGAAATACATAAACAATATAAACACACTAGAGATGTGACTGCAATGATGGCAGGAAACCCCAGAAAAGCGACTACGCCCTCTGCTGTCCTGACAGAGAATTACTTCACAACACTGACGCACCAGCAGAGAAGAATAAAAGTAAAACGTCTCCGTCAATACATGTGAGCACAAAGTTGCTGATGGATCAGTATAAACTAGGCTTTAGGATGTTGGACCAATGCTTGGCCCCCTCTATAAATGTAGTGGCCCCTACATGGCCCCATAGTCAGAAAAATCCTAGCTCCGCCCCTGATAACCGTCACTAGAAAGGGGGAGGGAGTAGTAAAACTTTGCAAAAGTTTTGAAAAATAGTCTAATTTCTCATAGTTACAGTGTGGCGATGACGTTCAGAAGAGACTACAACTAGATTTTTTCTGAGATTTTCTCAAAAACTGTGATTTTACACAAACAGTAAAAAACGTTAATACTGTAGTTGGTAACACTGCAATATTCTTTGACCTGTTTAACGTTTAAATGGAGTTTGTTGGTAGGTCTTACTGATGGCTAAGAGGAGGGCATCACCCACTCTGGCTAAATCCATCCTCCCCAGCAGAAGCTCCGTCACCTCCAGATGTTCGTTGGCCACAGCCAGCTGCAGGGCATTCTGTCCCATGTAATCCACAGTGTTGACGTTCAGGTTGGGCATGTGGAGCAGCATGCGGCGCACCTCTGGAATGTTGCCATATTCCGCCGCCTCCAGGAAACGCTGCTCCACCTCTGACAAGCTGAAGGAGGGAGCAGAGAACATGTAGGCTGGACCACGCAGGGCCTGGCGTCGTTTAGCAGCACTGAGGCGACAGGTGAGCTGCCTGTCACAGCTGCTGGAAAATCAGGGGACAAAAACACACCGCTAGTAATGTCCACATGTGCGTTTACACACGTTCAGAAGTTCTGCTTATAGTCTAGAGTCCCCCTCATTTCATTTTATTTGCTTCCAAGGAGCCAGATGTTCTGTTTCTAGTAACCACTTCAGGTGAATGTTAGACTCTTGCCCATGAATTATTCAGGCATCAAAGGGCTCACTCAAGAGATGGAAACATAACGTGTGTCACCACAAAAAAGGACATTTTTATATTTATTATGGGAGCTTTAAGCACTTTGTTAGAAAGCAGCTAATCACAAAAACAACTTATTCTACTTTATTTAGCTGAATTAATGAAAAATAACTAAGACAATTCAGGCAGGAAATAGTTGTCACCAAACAAAGTGATTGCAAAACAGCTGTTATCTAAAGATGGTCAGCTGTAAGTGTACGATGCATCTCTCAGGTGTTTGCTGTTTTTTTCTTAAAGGCATGACTGGTGCAAAAAGTTTTTTTTTGTTCACTTTTTTGATTTGTAACCACACAAGGTATAAAGTGTGATGGTTAAGAGAAAGCCTTCACAAACACACGAGAACCACTAATCTAGGTCACTTTCAAAGATTTCTATGTAGCCTTGCTGCTTAGAAGCAAAAATAAATGATTTAATAGATAATAATAATAATAATAATAATAATAATAATAATAATAATAATAATAATAATAATAAATAATAATAATAAAAAATAATAACAATAACAGTAAATAATAATAATAAATTAATTAATAATAACAGTAAATAATAATAATAAATTACAATAATAATGATAATATTTAAAAAATAATAATAGTAATGATAATAAATAAATAAATAAATAATAATAATAAATAAATAAATAATAATAAAAAATAAATAAATAAATAATAATAAAAAAATATTATTATTAATAATAATAATAATAATAATAACAATAACAAAAATAATAATAATAATTGGGATGTTTGGGTTATGTAATGAGAGCATCTGAGCTAACTTCAAGTTTTCGCCTCATCAGTCACTGAAGCTGAATCCTAACTTTTATATTTGCATCTCTCTTCCTTTTGTCCCCAAAGGGTTAACAAGTAATGTTAAGTACAAACGGTAAAAATGCAAAATGGTGCAAGTCCAGATGGTGGTTAATGTACCTCCTTTGGTGATTTTGATTAGTCTAAATGACCTGTGATTGTGTAAAGAAGCGGTACACCTGAGCTGACCTACCCCAGGCATCGTCCAGCGCAGCAGTAATCCTCTCCAGTGTCATCGTAGCTGAGCAGGTTGTCCCGGCTCCGGGCTCTGGAGCTGCAGGCATCACCAGCTGGACGACTCTTAGCTGCCAGCGGTCTGTGGTTCATCCTGAGGGCGATCGACTGAGGAGGGACAGCTCCCGCTTCATGTGAACGAGTGATCGAGTGCCTGCCTCCTTCACTCCTCTGTCGCCCTCCCCCTCTGTTTATTCTCTATCCTTGAGAAAGAATGTGTCCTTTTGGGTCCCACTATGCTTTTATTTATGTGACGTATTGAACTTCACAGATGTGGAAGGACCAGACACACACAGGGTTTCTGTCTCAGTTGTTTCAGCTGAACACAGATTTTTTTCTTTGTCCTCTCTCTCCACATCAGCTGGTGGAATTATTAGTTTTACACGACGAGGAAAGAAAATATTCCCCAAACTTTGTATCACCAGCTGTTTAAATGTCCTGTGTGTGTGTGTGTGTGTGTGTGTGTGTGTGTGTGTGTGTGTGTGTGTGTGTGTGTGTGTGTGTGTGTGTGTGTGTGTGTGTGTGTGTGTGTGTGTGTGTGTGTGTGTGTGTGTGTGTGTGTGTGCAGAAGTGACTGATGGCTGATGAACTGCAGATGAGATTCCTCAGGCTTTAAGTTCCCAGTAGACTTTGCTTCCTGTGTTCTCTCCCTTTTCCACTGATCCCAGTTCAGTGTGGGAAAACAAACACACACGTTCATATTTAAGAGAATTACTGCATGGCACCTAGTTTTCAGTGGCTCTTCCTGCTCTTACAGACTCAGCTCCTCACTTGTAGCACATCTTTTTGTGGTTTCGGGCTGGATCTTATAAACTTCTGTACCACCATCCTTAATATCCAAAAACCTGATAACTGGTCTCTGATGCTGAGGGTATATAAACAGTCTTTTAAGGGCCTGACTACTGAAGATTGCAGACTCCTTACACATTTCCTGTAGTGAGAAAATGACAGCCCATGCTGGGGATGGTTGGAGGATTTAGTCAAAACACTGACAAATGGCATAAGTAGGAGTTTTTGTTAAGACTTCCTCCTGAGAACAGAACAGACCCGAGATCTGGATGTAAACACTGTCAGCCCAAGCATACACACTCGTGTTGGAGGACACGGAGTACACAAACACCTGTGCAGTTATTTTTTTTTGTTTGAGTTTGTTTTTGTGTGGACTCGACTTTGGCCACATGTGCTCACATCAGACCACACAAAGAATAAGCGTTCCTGTAACACTATCACCAGATTTAATGATCCTTTATCAGTAAATATGCACAAACACAACATGGCTTGTGTGCGTGTGCAGCAGTGAGTTAAAGTGAGTAACATGACAGCGGTGGGCGATAAGAGCCGACACCACAGATGAGGATTCTGGTCTTGGATTTGAGGTAATGTGCTTATAAAAATACAAACTAAACAGTTTACAGCGGGAAGGTTTGGAGATGTTACAGCTGCTGTAAATCAGAGGTGTCGACCAGGAGAGTTTGCTCATATCTACAAAAGGAATTTCAGACTCAGCCTGCTCCTTTGACGCCTCACCGGCTTAAATACTTGGTTTTATTTTTACCACAACATGCTCATTTCCTGTAACTGATTCCAGGATGACAACCTTTCCAAATAACCTGAGGAGATATTATCTCAAGCCTTGGAATGTCCTGTTATCTGAAGAATCCCTGGAGGAATGTGCCTCTGCAGCAGAGAGACTGGAACCTGTAATTAAGATCATCTTGAGTTTGCATTTAAACATGAAAATATTGTCAACTTCACCTGGATAAATACAACCTTAAATGTGAAGTTCCCAGATTTATCCCAACAAAGCTTCCAAAAAGCATGAAACATTTTGTGCACATTTGTCAAACTTTAGGCTTGATGTGCCTAATTTGGCCCACTAATAATATCTGGACAGTTAAATTAAATATTTAACCAGATTGTGGCTGTACAGTGAAAATATGACTAAGACTGCACATCCTGGAAGACACGAGGGCAGGCAGCTCTGTCACAAGCCTAGCCAAGCCTTCCCTCAGCTGCAGCAGCTCTGGTGGTCTCCTTCGGTCATGACTCTGACAACAGCTGAGAATCAGACTATATCAGAGAATCAGACTGCTGTTTCATACATTACTGAGCAAATTTATTGAATTCATGAAAACTCCATCTTTCATAAAAATACCAACATGTGCTTAGATGATCATGTCTTTATGTAAAATTATAATTTTTTTAAGTCTATGTTCCTAGAGCTGTTTCTAAAATTCCCTGATTGTGACATCACAATCAGGGAATTTTGCAAAGCACTGCCTCTTACTCCTCCAGGATGGAGGAACAGCAGCTCTACTCCCAACCCCTGCCAGATATCTGAGCTTCTCAGCTTAAAGCAGCCTGAGTGGTGGTTGGATGGGCGTGGCCAGCTCCAGCTTGTTTTCTTAAAGATGTCCTTCACTGAGAAACCATTTTTACTTATTATTCCTGATTATAACCAGTCACTCTGAGTTTGTCGTGCAGGCTGAACATGAAAATAGAAGAAGAAGAAGAAGAAGAAGAAGAAGAAACAAACTTTTATATAGCGCCTTTCAAGATAAAAATCACGAGGTGCTTTAAACACTTCAAAGTCTCCTCCACCTATCTCCTGCTTTAGCTTCTGATAGAACATAGACGGTGAAACTCTAGGATTAGAAAATCCTGACAGATCTACGTCACACTGTCACTGAACATTAATTGACTCACCCATCTTGACTCACGACGGGGAAGGCTGTTGTTGGTTTAGCGTCCAGGAAACAGCAGAGAACATCTGGGCTAGTAGAAGTTAACCGTTAGCATTAGCAACTCCACCACACAGCAGAACTCCTCCAGGCTTGTGTTATTTGTGGAGATAAAACATCAACGTTGCAGCGCAAACAGAGTCAGTGGTAGAGTCGTGTTGCTGTTAGCCAATCAGAGGAGAGATGTCCACATATCAGGAAAAAAGGCTCCAGATCCTGTCGTCTGCAGCTACTTTCTCCTCCAGCTGACTTCTCCGTGCTGAAACACGGAGTACAACTCACAAAGCATTCATTCCTACTAGAGACAACTGAAAATATATTTAAAATAGGAGTGAAGGACCTCTTTAAAGTGACAGAGCCCTGAAACGGCTCATTCTGGAAGATATTGAAAATGTCAAAAATAAACCCCCTGAAATTGCTTTATTTGAGGGATTGCGTGCAAAGAAATTCATAAATATAGTTTTATTTATTTAGAATATGCCCTATTTATTTTCCCCAAACATTGACTCATTTATCTGTAAACAGCCTCCAAGACGGCTGGACCACTTACTCCATGTAACAGGGCATTTAAATGGTGAAGAAAGTGAAGAGCAAACATGCAGCAGCACATTCCTCTCAGTGTCCAGCTGGAGAAAGCTAGCCTGTCGCGTTCTCGGAAAATGTATCTGAGAGTGCTGAGGGAAAGTCACAGTGTGTGTGAGTTTACAGCCCTGGTCAGTGAGAGGAATGTTAAAAGTCTGATGGTTCAGCCTCAGGGCCCTCACATCTGGGCAGCATTAGGCTCCTGTATGCACTGTGTGCAGGACGGTGACAGGAAGGCTTGTAAAGCAAGACTGTGTGGTTAATCAGGTAAAGGGGCATATTGTGACCTTTTAAGTTGAAAAAATGGCACATTTACACTTTGGTCAGCTTGGCCTGGGTCAGGTGGGGACAGCCCGTCCCCGTGCAGCCAGGTTTTGTTTACACAGCCTTCTCAGGAACGCTGATGTCTCTGAGCATGTGGGTGGGGCTAAAGAAGCATGAAGAAGTCTGTGGTATCCTTCCTAAGCGCTACAAGTTAGTAAAAAAAAGCAGATGTGAGCAGTGTCGCTTTTGGAGACTCTGACATGAAGCACACAGCTTCCTACTCTTCTTACTGAGCAGCAGTGCTGCTGTGGTCTCCTCTCCTATCCAAGAGCTCTCACAGCAGACGGTCAGTCCTCGCGTTGCTGCAGCCGGAGCAGCCGATCCGAGTTGCAGCCAGAGGAGATGTTTACTCCACTGCATCTAATTGGTAATGAATTGTGCATGCAGGAATCCGCCACTGGCTGATTCTACCTGCTAATCAGAGGCTTTGTCTAGGTCAGGGGTTTCCAAAATTTTTCCTTTGAGGACCCCCTTAACTGTGTCCGAGACAAGTCAGGACCCCCAAACCCAACTCCTACATGCATAAACAAATTAAATGTGATGATTTACAAACTTTCCACAGACATACATATTTATAACTTTTATATGGTCTGATTATACTGTAGGGTGTGTTATTGGGATTTTATAAATGTAATTTTTACAAATAAAATCTTGTTAACCTCACAATCTCAGAAAAGACAAAATTGTGGGGACCCCCTGCAATCATGTGGGGACCCCCTTGGGGGTCCCGACCCCCAATTTGGGAACCCCATGTCTAGGTAGGCACGAACTTCAGCCAGCCAATTAGTCCTTAGCTGGGTGTGTATGGTCAGCTCAGCAGGGGATGGGTTCCGCACGAACAACACAACGCCAATGTAAATGTAATGACCCTATACCAGGGCCAGACCGAGCTGACCGTGGTGTAAATGCATCATAAGTCTATGATCTATACAAAACATGTTCATAAAGAGTTTTGCACAAAATCCCTCTCACATAAAGCAAGTTCAGTTCTTGACAGTTTCAGCATGTTTCAGAAAGAGCAGTTTCAGCGCTCTGTCACTTTAAAGCTGCTTTAGTGAATTTACAGAACAAGCTAGGTTTAGAACACAAACAGTAAAGCAGCCGGGTCTGTCCACATTCAAGGGTAACATCATTCTAAGCACCTGGCGGCCCAGGAGTAAAAAGGATGCAGAAAGTTATATTTGCACTTGTATTTCCCCTTTAAATAATCAGAAACTGTTTAAGCTGGTTATGGTTTTGTCAATAATCCCTGCTCAGCTGCTATCCTGGACCTTGGGTAAGCAAGAGATGGATGGATGGATGGATGGATGGATGGATGGATGGATGGATGGATGGATGGATGGATGGATGGATGGATGGATGGATGGATGGATGGATGGATGGATGGATGGATGGATGGATGGATGGATGGATGGATGGATGGATACACTGGGGTCAACCCATTTAAAAATTTTAAAACTTAAAATAAAGTTTAAAACAAATCCTAAAATCAATGAGTAACCAGGGCAGAGAGGCTAAAACAGTAATGTGATCAAACGTTTTCTTTCTGACTAAAAACCACCTTGCTGCATTTTTCTAGTCTGGCAATCCATCCTATATATGTGCATATATAGTCTGGCCACACCCACAGACAGAGCTCAGTCGTGGGGCGGAGTCTATAGTTGTCTTTCAAACTGTCTCCACAACGAACAACGTGATGTAGCTACACACCTCTACGGATGTCAGTCAACGGGGCAGGCTGCCATACACTGTTGAAGAAGACGCAAATACATTATTTTTCTACATAAAGGACTTAAGTACCTCTGTCTGCTCTTGACTCAAAGAAAAGCTCAAGTCTAAAAAGTCCAAAAGTTGGTATCAAAGCTGTTTCAAACAAGCCGCCGCCATCTTTGTTTTTTCGTTCAGTCGCAGTAACATCCCACCCACCAAACCGATAGAGCGCTGTGATTGGCCAGCTACAAGACTGGTCTGGCCTGCTGAGGCTCTAGTGGAGCGTAGCTAGACCAACATGCAGAGCAAAATCATTTTGCTTTGGCTGCTGTATATTTTCTAGGCATTTAGCACCATTTGCAACCTCGCTAGGGTACCCTGGGCAACCCCAAATAAATAAAATAGTCAGGACCCATGTCCTTTCTTCGAGCTGTGCTGGACTGGGCTCCATGGTTGAAAGCCCGGCTACCAGGTGCTCGTCAACATGCCCCACCTCCAGGCCTGGCTCCTGAGGGTGACCCAAATAGTTTCCATTTGTATAATTCTTCCTAAGGGGTCTTTGGGCTGCACTTTATCTTCACTTTCGCTCCACTGGAACACTCAAACCACTCCACCACAATAAGGTAGCAGCCCAGGGAGGGTCTTATGTAAAATAAAACATTTATTGGTTTAGTTTTATCCAGAGTGACAATTTCAGATATGGATCATATAGAATTAGGAAAATAATTTACCACACAAACATGTCTAATATTTTAACTTTGAGAAATATGCCTTAAGCTCCACACAAAGGAGAGGATAAGATCTGACAGAAGAGTAACTCCCACAGAATAAATCTAGCTTCAAAGCTTACTCTGGCATGAAGAAATATCAGTACAGATCTAAAGATTAGTCATTATTGTGACCCCATGGTGAACTAAAGGTGGCAGGAAAACAGAGTTGCATAAAATCCAGGTGGAACGCTGTCATCTAGTGGTCATATATGTGAATTACAGTTTGTTGTCTCTCCAGTGACTGAGTTATTACATGCACTGATACATGTAGTACAACATCAGGTCAGAAATAAAGTTTCAGCTCACATAATTAAAAAAAGTCTTTCTCTGTTAAAAAAATACTGAACAATTTTAGAAAATTCATGTTTCATCTTAAAAAGAAAATCAGGTCTTTCCAGAAATGCTCTTCTGAGCCGTGTGTCCGTCAGCATGGGAAGCCACAGTTCTGGATCACCCCTGCAAACTGAGAGCCAGAGGTTTTGGGTTTTCACTGCAATAAAAAACAACTTTAGTGTCTTTAAAGAGCTTTCTGAGTTCAATGATGGCTATGTTGTCTGTATTTGTTTCAGTCATATATTAGAGGATGTGCACTTTTGAAATTTTTGCAGAAGAGTTTTTTTAAGTCTTTGATTCGTGAGAACTACTAACAAGCTCAGATGCTTGGAAAAGGAGGTATTTCAATTTTATTAGTTTGTATGGATTGTATTCATCAATCAGATATCAGGACCTGCAAGTCAGAGAATTAAAGTTATAAAATAATAATTATAATAATAAAGCGTGTACAAAAAAGTTATTTTTTTATTTTTTTATTTATTTACTCGTGTGCCCTGCAGCCTGTCGGATCACTGCTGCGTGCCTGTCAGCAGGGGGCAGCACACACGGGACAAACAGGCTCCGGCTGGGTCAGCCTCATCACGGGGCGGATGTTTTCTAAGCGCAGGCCCCCACCGCCCCATCCCCTACTCAAGAGCTCAGGCCTGGAGTCTCGGATCATCTGGGCCTCTAGTGAACTAGACCAAGGATAGCTTGCCAGGCTACTGGGCCTTAGAGATAAAAAACACACAATGAGAAAGTAGCTCCAGCATGTTTCTGGTTATTATCAGTGCATCTTGTTTAGTTTGCTGCTTTAATGGAACTCTCAAAAGCCCAAAAAGTTTCTCTCCAGACTGATTTAGCTGCTGTGAGCCTGAAGTATGTGCTCTGCTCTGCGACTGCGGCAGCTTTAAACCCCGCAACCCCGCCCCTCGAACACTATCACATGAATCTGGACCGAGCGAGCGCTGGATGGGGAAAAGTTTACAAGTCTCGGTGAAACCTCTCTCCCCCAACCAGCGACTGCTGCCCCAGCGTCGGAGACTTTTTAGGTAAAAGTTTTGCGTTTTCCAGCCCGCGGACTGCTTTTCTCCTGCAGAGAGGGAGGGAGAGAGAGAGAGAGAGAGAGAGAGAGAGAGAGAGAGAGAGAGAGAGGGAGAGAGAGAGAGACGCTGTGGCTGCTTGAAGGTATGTGGGAGGCATGTTGTGCTCTGCTGAGATTGACGATCCGTGTTTTTGATCTCTTGATTTCGACTTGTTGAGCTGATTCTTGGTGATCTTATTCCAGCTGAGATGTTAGAGCTTCAACCAGACAGAAGACGACACAAAAGTTCTGCTGGGGTGGGGGTTCTGTTGGGCTGGGGAGGGAGGGGGTGTTGAGGCAGTAAGTGTAAACAAATCTGATCCTAGAGCCGCATGCAGACGCGTCCGGTGTGCATCAGATCACTTTATTCACACGAGTGAAACTTTTCCACAGATTTTCTCTTAAGTTTCGATACCAGGACACGCAAAAAAAGAAAAAAAAAACTCTGGTGACATGGACGCGCACCGTGGCGGCGCGCCTCCGGCGGGGCAGCAGGTCGTGCACGTCCGCGGGGACTCGAAGACGGAGCTGGAGGCCCTGTTCAGCGCCGTGATGAACCCCGGCAAGGCGGTCAGGCAGCCCCATTCCCTGCCCATGAGATTGAGGAAGCTGCCGGACTCCTTCTTCAAGCCTCCGGAGCCTCGGGGACACTCCAGACAGGTACTGGTTAAACTGGTCACACAGAACCATGCACATGGAAAGAAGCCAGTACCAGCATGTCTTCTGTCATAAGAAACATTTATAATTCTTCCCCTTCAAATTAAAACGATCTTGTAACTGCTGACCTAAAGGGTTCTTAGGGTCATGGAGAAAAAGACAAATGAGGAGGAGATGTTGAGAAAAATTTAGGCCTTTTAATGAATTTGAGGCTCATGATTCAGGCAACTGTACACAGAACTTTCACTAGAGTCTAAAGCATGCTGTTATACTGCAAAACATCTTAAGTTAATAGAAATCATTTATTGATTTTTTTCTCCCATGATAAACATCAACCTGGTTTATATGCTTTAGATACTTTGAGTTTAATATGTACAGTATGTTTGAGACTCTTATTGTGAAGGACAGAAGGAAGTTCTTTAAGTTCTACTACAGAAGCATTCTGAAGACCATGGCTTGTATAACATTTTGTATAGTTTAATGAGTGAAGACCCATCAGCTACAATAATACTGTATCAAAAATAATTATTAGTTTTGTGCAAAACTGAACATATTTTGCCTTTGAAACTGGTTTAAAATGTTGCGTTTTGTGGTTTTGAGGAAAAAACGTGCATCTGTCTAGACACTGGGTTAAAAAAGTGATCAAACATGACACCAACTGTGTTGTTGGTGTCATTCTGTCAGAGAGATTTAAATCTAGCCTAGAATTCTAGACAAAGCGTAGCAGTAGCAAAAAGATTTAACTCTGCAGGTAGGTCTAGCCACGCTCCACTGTAGCCTCAGCAGGTCTACCATTGGACTGAACAGTTTTAGGTTGGGCCAATCACAGCGCTCTGGAGCCTCTTTTAGAAAACGCTGAGGCAGCATCAGGGAGCCTTAGGTTGTTTATAAGTGGTCAGACTGTGGCGGTAATGTGGCGCAATCGTGTCCTCTTTATAAAAGAATGAGCGATGGTGGTATAAAGTGGGTATGGGGGCGCTCTCTGCGCTGTCACGAACTTCCGTTTAGCTTGGACATAATTTGCTTTTTATTGTGATCGAAGCAGCGCTTGTTAAGTTTTGTTAACAAGCAGCTCCTAAAGGTGTGTGTCCTCCACCGTCCCTGTGAACTGTCAGATGATCTGAGCTCCAGCTCTAATGGAGAAAAGCTCCTGGAGCTCTGCATCGCTCCAGTTGATCATCTCAGCTGATTCTGTTTAAAAAGTGAAACTTATGCCCGTGTTTAGGTTCATTTTTAATATAGTTTCCGGCCAGAGCTCGGCATTAATTCATCACGTGATCATGACACCACCCTCTGTTACGCCATGGCGTTATGTGCATTCACAAGTCGGACGTTGTGGTAATATTACTACCAAGCGTGGCAGCACGAATGCCGCAATATTCCAGCATCACCATGCCGCCATGGCGTGTTAGTAAGACACACCGTTGCGGCAGTATTACGCTGGTTTGCCGGCATGATGTGTCTGATAAAACGGGCTTGTGATTGTAGAGACATTGGGGGGGCTTATCGCCAAGGTTGCGATGAAGAAAAACTACAAAGATGGTGTTGGCGCTCATTTGAAACGGCTTTGGCATCAATTTTGGATGATTTAGACTTGGACTTGTCTTTAAGTCAAGAGCAGACAGAGGTACTTAAGTCCTTTATTTAGAAAAAGAATGCATTTGCGTCTTCTTCGATGGAATGGTGGACTGCCCCATTGACTAACATCCATAGTGATGAATACGTCATATTTTTTGTTGATCTGACTGGTCCTAGCGCTGTCCGATTATGTGCAGAAACAGTTTGAAAGACAACTGTAGATTCCGCCCCACAACTGGGCCCTGTGAATGGGTCATGGCCTGACTCGTGATTTTTATCTTGAGAGGCGCTAAATGAAAGATCGTTTATTTTTCTTTCTTCCCCTACTATATATTCACTTATATAGGATGGCTTGCCAGGTTAGAATACATTGTGTGTTATTTAGACAAAGATAAAAAAGAGCAGCTCCAAAGGGACAACATGTGGCCCCAGAGTCACAGTTTGTAGACCCCTGAGTTAAGCCTAACATGCACAAGGGGGCAAATGCATATATTCAGGCTTGAAAACAGTTTTTTACCTAACAAATATATAAATCTAAAAAAAAACACAAAATGAGGTTGCAACTTTTTTTTGTGACTTTTACTTTGTAGGTCCAACCTACTTAACCATTTAGTAGAGCACATTTTTGACCCTGTTATTACTGTTGCTATTCTTATTATTCAGTATTAGCGTTACCTCGTTACCCTTATCGAAGGGGTAGGGATCCCTGGTCCTGGAGAGCCGCTATCCAGCATGTTTTAGAGGTTTCCCTGCTTCAACACAGTTGATTCACCTGTTCAGCAGCTCATCAGGCTCTGCAGAAGCCTGTTAATCACCTGCTGATTAGAATCAGGTGTGTTAAAGAAGGGAAACAACTAAAACGTGCTGGATAGGAGCTCTCCAGGACCAGGGTTCCCTACCCCTGCCTTATTGCCTCTAAAATAAAACAAAAGTTTAAAAAGAAATTGGTTCCTTGAGCAGGACAACTAAGTTTCAACATTTTTTCTGGCAAACACAGTATTGTTCCTTTAAAAGTCGTATCTGCCTGTATTGTTCATAACAAAGAGCCCCCCCCCCCCCATTGCAGGAAACACAGGGATTAAATGGAGTGTCAGGTGCAACAACAGTCTGCTGTCCACAGATAAGCCTGAGTTTATCAACTCAGGTGTGGTCACTGCTGATGGATTTTCAAAAAGGCAAAAAAAAACCAACAACCTTATTTAAATACCTGTTAGTTGCTGTTTGCTCAGAAATAATTGTTTTTATTGCAAAATGTCAGAATAAGGGAACAATGGCAGTATAGTGAACATTATGTCTTCATTAATTTGTTGCTGTATGACTAATATAAAATGCAAGGATCTCATGGGAGTGTAAAAAATAACCTCATGAGTTATTTAATTAAATGTACTTAAGGGTTGATAGCTTTATAATACATTTGCTGTCTAGTAATACAAAGTGAACGGCTCCTACACAGACGTAAATGTACTAATTTGTATGTGTGTATTTGTGTGTGCTTCCACGTGTGTGCGCGCGAGCGTGTGTGTGTGCATATTTGTGCATGCATGCTGGTGTGTGTGTGCGTGTGTGTGTGTGTGCATGTTTTTGCGTGCATACTGGTGTGTGCATGTGTGCATACATATTTGTGCATGCATGCTGGTGTGTGTGTGTGCGTGTGTGCGTGTGTGCATACATGTTTGTGCATGCATGCTGGTGTGTGCGTGTGTGTGTGCATGTTTTTGCGTGCATGCTGGTGTGTGTGTGTGTGCATGTTTTTGTGTGCATGCTGGTGTGTGCGTGTGTGTGTGCATCTGTGTGTTTGCATGTTTTTGTGTGCATGCTGGTGTGTGTGTGCGTGTTTTTGCGTGCATACTGGTGTATCTGTGTGTGTGTGTGTGTGTGTGTGTGTGTGTGTGTGTGTGTGTGTGTGTGGGTGTGGTGTGTGTGTTTGTGTGTGTGTGTGTGTGTGTGTGTGTGTGTGTGTGTGTGTGTGTGTGTGTGTGTGTGTGTGTGTGTGTGTGTGTGTGTGTGTGTGTGTGTGTGTGTGTGTGTGTGTGTGTGGTCTGTGTGATGTTTTTGTGTGCATGCTGGTGTGTGCGTGTGTGTGTGCATGTTTTTACGTGCATGCTGGTGTGTGTGTGTGCATGTTTTTGTGTGCATGCTGGTGTGTGTGTGTGTGTGTGTGTGCATCTGTGTGTTTGCATGTTTTTGTGTGCATGCTGGTGTGTGTGTGCGTGTGTTCATACATGTTTGTGCATGCATGCTGGTGTGTGTGTGTGCGTGTGTGTGTGTGTGCATGTTTTTGCGTGCATACTGGTGTATCTGTGTGTGTGTGTGTGTGTGTGTGTGTGTGTGTGTGTGTGTGTGTGTGTGTGTGTGTGTGTGTGTGTGTGTGTGTGTGTGTTTGTGTGTGTGTGTGTGTGTGCATGTTTTTGCGTGCATGCTGGTGTGTGTGTGTGTGCATGTTTTTGTGTGCATGCTGGTGTGTGCGTGTGTGTGTGCATGTTTGTGCGTGCATGCTGGTGTGTGTGTGTGCGTGTGTGTGTGTGTGCATGTTTTTGCGTGCATACTGGTGTATCTGTGTGTGTGTGTGTGTGTGTGTGTGTGTGCATGTTTGTGAATGCATGCTGGTGTGTGTGCATGTGTGTGTGTTTGCATGTTTTTGCGTGCATGCTGATGTGTATGTGCGCGTGCGTGTGTGTGTGTGTGTGTGTGTGATGATGAGAAAAGGAGCAAAGGAAATAAGTATTTTATTTCATTTCAGTTTTTTGAACGGGTCCTAGAACTACTGTACTTTTTTACAACTGGAAACTGATCTTTATGCCTCTATAAAGCATATGAAACTTTGTTGGGGCTCAAAATGACTCAGAAGCCCTGATAAATGTCCAAACACACCCTCACAGCAGAGCTCTGCAATACGAAGACCAGTTTCCCCGCCCACTCAGCCAGAATATGAATACTGACTGAGTTGTGTACTCTGTCGATTGGGAGGATGAGGGGATAAGGAAGCGTATGTCCGTAGTCTGCCAGGGAGGATCGCTTTGCAGGGGTCCAGCCACAGTCTGGATATTCCCAGTACATCCTGGAGTGTTACATGTGAGCGCCGACATTCTTTCTTGATTTCCTCTCATGCAAAAAGGACGTTAGAAAGTAGCTCAGGCTAGCATTAGACGTAGTTCGGGCTTCCGTTATTCTGCGGTTAGCATTACCGCTGTAACGTTTATATATTGCTGACGTTGAAGTGGGTTTGGACATTTGAATGTACGGGGGTTTGTCTTGCTTATGATGCGTTAAACCAGCTTTTCTTCCAACCAACCATTTTTAGCGGCCATTACGGCATTACTAAATTACATAGTATGGTATGCTACTTGGTATGACACCCCAAGCTGCCTTTATTCAACATGTAAAAAGTAAATGTGGTTTTCTAGGACACCTTTAAGTAGATATATTTGGTTTTTGGTACAGTTTGGTACTGTTGTGAGAACATCCAGTGGCAGTTCCAGCTCCTCTGATCTTTTCACCTCTCCTCACTTTTGTATCTATTCAACCCTTTTGTTTTTTTTGCTCTGCCGGTTTATGTTTCCTATTGCAGTGTGTTACCTCATTGCAGAGTTGCTAACCCTGCTTATTTTCTCGTCAGGCCAGTTCAGACGGAGGTGTGTGTGGCTCCCTCGCTCCTCATCACGTCCGCGCTCATTCCTCCCCTGCCTCCCTCCCCGTCAACTCCCTCACAGCACAAGCAGATGCAGATGTAGCCACCGCACCGATCATACCCGATGACGTGCCACTCCCCGACGGTTGGGAACTGGCCAAAACGCTTACTGGCCAACTGTATTTCATCAAGTAAGGTCCTCATCCAGTTTATCACTCTGCAGGTTTATTTAAGGAGTTTTTCCTTAACAAGAATGATAAAAAAATCTTACCATGAAAACATTTTGGTTTAAAGAGCAAGTTCACTGAGAAACTGTTCTTTACTTTTTTTTTAAATATGATCAGTCACTCTGAGTTTTAACGTGAAAATAGTCTCCTACTCCTATCTCCTGAATTAGCCGCTGATAGAAAATAGACAGGAAAATGCTCGGATTAAATAAGCCAGTCAGATCTACGTCACACTGTCACTGAACATTCATGGATTCACCCATCTTGACTCACGACGGGGAAGGCTGTTGTTGGTTTAGCGTCCAGGAAACAGCAGAGAGCGTCTGGGCTAGTAGAAGCTAACCGTTAGCATTAGCAACTCCACCACACAGCAGAACTCCTCCAGGCTTGTGTTATTGGTGGAGATAAAACATCAATGTTGCAGATCAAACAGAGTCAGTGGTAGAGTCGTGATGCTGTTAGCCAATCAGAGGAGAGATGTCCACATATCAGGAAATAAGACTCCAGATCCTGCTGTTTTCTGCTCCCATCTCCTCTGGCTAACTTCTAGTTCCAGAAACAGGAGCACCAGAGCTTTTTTCCCCTCAGAATTTGACTCACAAGGCATTCATTTATACCAGAGACTGCTGCAAATGTATTGAAAAAACGAGTGAACTTGGTCTTTAATAAATAACCAATAAAATGTTTAATTTTATTTTATCAAGTGACCAATCATCCTAACATTTGTTTTGCTTTTTAAGTAAAAGCAGCAGACTTATGTGTTTCTGTTAGTGTGGTTATCACCAGGATTAAAACTCATCCCTCGCATTCAAACAGGAAATGGCTCAACTAGTTCTTCTAGCAGTTTGGTTTCATGAGAGCACATTTCCTGCTGGCTGACTCTCTTGCCAAAGGTTTCCAGCAGCCTTGTTTGTCTGTATGAGTGTAAATTCATCTGGTAGTGCAGGTAAAGCAGGTCTGAGGCAGAACGCTCCTTACCTTTCAGGTTCCAGTGGTTTAACAGATGCAGATGTGTTTAGACTTGTTGTGTGTTTTCAGTCACCTGGAAAAGACAACCACATGGCTGGACCCCCGCCTTTCACAGCTTCAGTCAGCTGCAGCCCAGCATCCCATCTCCTGCGCCCCAGTCCACACCCACTCCTTCAGCAACCCAGCTCCCACTACGCAAGCACAAAACATCAATCCAGAAACAGGTATCACTGATTCGCCATCATTTCTGCCTCGCCTCACCGTCCTGTTTCATGTTAGGCACAAATCAGAGATTTCCTTCTTTACGGAGTGGGATTTCTTTGGGTTTCCTTCTAGTCTCTTCATTTTTACCTCTTGGGACGTTGGTGGGAAATAAGTGCATTCTATAATTAGTCTATAGGGAGCCGAAATCTCTTCCTTTTCCGGTCGGCTCATGGGTTCCTGGAACAAAGAAAAAATGAATGCAAGTGAACGGGGCTATATTTTCTAATCTGCTTTGCCTTAACGCCCTGAATCACACATATGTTGATTCAATTTAAATGATAAATAATAATAAACCTAAAATAACTTTTGCAGCAGTTCGAAAATAAGCTCTTTCTTGGCATCAAAGTGTCTTTAAAATTCATGGACATCATATGTGAACTCCATGGCACATATCAAACGGGATCAGAAAAAAGCTTTTATAGCCCCATTGACTTGCATTCATTTTTTCCTTATTTCCGGGGACCCATGGTCCAGACTTAGGCTTCCTATTGCCATCAGCCTAATGCAAACCTATTATGGAGATGCTGAACTAAGAAATTAGGTGTTTTTATAACTTTCTGACTATTTAGATCAAACGTTTTTAAAGGGTCAGTTCATGCAAATTACAAATCAGAACATGCCAGACTTGGAAAACAGTGTATGATGATGCACATAATTATTGTTTAAAGAGAATGAGTTCAGACTTTGGAAGAAAAACGACAGGATTTAAAAAAATTCTGTTAGGATTTAGCCATGATTATGATTTAGAGCTACCCCGTTGAAAGAGGAATCACAGGTGTTGAGAAAAAAGTTGAACCCTGTGTTTCTTCTATTTTTATTCTAATTGCCACTGAAGGTTCTGGATGTGTTTTTACTGAGTAAAAGAAAAATAAAACAAGACATGCTCTTGAATTCGAGAAACAGTCTTTTGGCTGCTTCACATTAGAACTCAAAGAACTTTCTTCAGCCCTTCACAATAAGAGTGTGAAACGTGCACATACCTCAAAACATCTGAAGCTTGCAAAAATGATATATTAAGTCTAAATCTTGATAAAAATTGTTCCATCTGTCCATTATCTGAACCACTTCATCCTCAGTAGGGTCATAGGGAACTGGTGTCCATCTCTGGTCGTCACCAAACGAGAGACGGGGCACCCATGACAGGTCTCCAGTCAGTAAATGACTAAAGGAAGTTCTTTGTCTTCTGCTAAAATTGCCAAAATATTGGATCTTAAATTCAATGAGAATCAGCTCCTCTAAGTCTGAGACCATGGTCTTGAGTCGGAAAAGGGTAGAATGTCTTCTCCAGGTCAGGGACGAGGTCCTGCCTCAAGTGGAGGAGTTTAAAGGTGTGGTTTTTTAAAATGTTTTTTCTGATTATAATATATTATAATAGACAGTTGTCCTGTGATGGACCGGCAACCTGTCCAGGGTAGGGATGGGTACCTTTGACATTTGAATCGATACGGTACCAATTCCCGGTACCTATGAATCGATACCGGTACTTCACGGTACCTATTTTCGATACTTTTGAGTGTTTAATAATTATTTAAATCACATTTTTAATTAAAAATTTATTTTGTCTCAATATATAACCATATTTGATAAACATCACAATAAATAACATACAACTGTTTGTATTTTGTCATCGTAGTGTTGTACAAAATTCTTCAATATGAAAACCTTTAACCACAACTGTTTCTAAATGATGCAGAAACTAAAACCCAGCTCCATGTGCTCCTATTCCTCTCCTTTCCCCTCTGGACAAATTGTGTGATGGTGCGTCCTTGTAGTATTAGAAACTGCTGTGAACTAAATTTACTGTGTATCTTCATTCATTTTGCCGTTCTTTTTCAAACAGTTGATTTTTCCTACTCGGAAGTCGGAATTTCCGAGGAGGAAGTGAACGCACCATTAGCTGATAGCAATGTTAATGCTAGCTAAAATATCAAGCTAACACTATCTTAAACATAAACGTTTATTTTGCTGCTGGAGCAGATTAAGATGATGATGCCTCACTTAGATCGTTGTCGCTGGTTTCATCATCACCCAATCACCCACTGCATTTAGTGAAGTGAAGCCAAACTTTATAGCGCGTTCGCTTTCTCCTAGTCGAAATTTCCAAGTTCCGAGGAGAAAGCGAACGCACCATTAGCGGAACAGGAGCTAAAATATCAAGATAACGTTATGTTAAACAGTTTATTTACCTGCTGGAGCAGATTAACCCTTTATAGGGCCAGCGTCTATATTTAGACACTTCCACTCACATCATAAATGATGTCGGTGTGCCTTTTCACGGACTCTTAGAATTACGAGATTTCACCCAACCAATCATCAGAGATCAAGCTAGTCACAATTTGCACCATGGCACCGTTCGATCAATCAGTGCGGAGCTACAACGCGCCAAATATTAGTGTTACTGAAAAACCAAAAAACTGCCTTCCTGGAGCTCGTCTCCTCTCGTGTTTATGGTTGGATCTCTAATACTAACAATGCTAGGTTTATGAAACTCTCACATCACAAGGTTGACTAGTGGTGCTAAATAAGGATATATGTGTTGTAAATGTTAAACTCAATGAAGTTGGTGAAATCATAGCATGAAAATCAAAGCTGCCATATTTGATCATACGCCCTGAACAAGTAAAAGAAATGATGTATATTTTTAGGTAAAATCTGTTGTTTTTTAGACATAATCTTCATGATCATGGTTACAGTAATAATAATTATTATAATATTGAATATATTTTTCAGTTTTAAACTAAGATTTCTATAAAAAACAGAGGGGGACAGTTATTGTGCCAGTGAGTCTCACCATCAGTGATGATGATGAAGAGGAGGAAGATGACACTGAGGCAGATCCTCAAATACATAATATTCTAAAATATTCTAATAATCTATATTCAATCAGAAATGGCATTTAATGTTTTATAACTTCCAAAAATATTCTACAGTAATCTGTTTTTATAAAAGTATTCTGTATTGTTTAATAATTGTGATATATTCAGTATTATTCTACACTGATATAATGTTCTAAAATTAGCTAGATTATTCTAAAGTGTCTTATAATTATCTATATTATTAAAAAATAATGTTTGTTTTAACTTGTTCATGTTTTTTATTTTGGGATTTCTGTTACCAGAACAGGGCCAGCGTCCATATTTGAGCACTTCGTTTTCTCTGATTTTCTCCATGAAAATAAATATTTTTGAAAATTGTAACAACAGAAAAATACTTTTGTTATAAACCATAATAACACCCTGGGGTTGAAAATTAAAATTTCAAACTACTTCAATGAGTGCCCTATAAAGGGTTAAG
>SSNS01000260.1:15000-64107 GCA_006937985.1 Aphyosemion australe | reverse complement strand
TAGGGATGGGTACCTTTGACATTTGAATCGATACGGTACCAATTCCCGGTACCTATGAATCGATACCGGTACTTCACGGTACCTATTTTCGATACTTTTGAGTGTTTAATAATTATTTAAATCACATTTTTAATTAAAAATTTATTTTGTCTCAATATATAACCATATTTGATAAACATCACAATAAATAACATACAACTGTTTGTATTTTGTCATCGTAGTGTTGTACAAAATTCTTCAATATGAAAACCTTTAACCACAACTGTTTCTAAATGATGCAGAAACTAAAACCCAGCTCCATGTGCTCCTATTCCTCTCCTTTCCCCTCTGGACAAATTGTGTGATGGTGCGTCCTTGTAGTATTAGAAACTGCTGTGAACTAAATTTACTGTGTATCTTCATTCATTTTGCCGTTCTTTTTCAAACAGTTGATTTTTCCTACTCGGAAGTCGGAATTTCCGAGGAGGAAGTGAACGCACCATTAGCTGATAGCAATGTTAATGCTAGCTAAAATATCAAGCTAACACTATCTTAAACATAAACGTTTATTTTGCTGCTGGAGCAGATTAAGATGATGATGCCTCACTTAGATCGTTGTCGCTGGTTTCATCATCACCCAATCACCCACTGCATTTAGTGAAGTGAAGCCAAACTTTATAGCGCGTTCGCTTTCTCCTAGTCGAAATTTCCAAGTTCCGAGGAGAAAGCGAACGCACCATTAGCGGAACAGGAGCTAAAATATCAAGATAACGTTATGTTAAACAGTTTATTTACCTGCTGGAGCAGATTAAGACAATGATGCCTCACTTATATCATTGTTGCTGGTTTCTTCATCACCCAGATAGCCATCCCATTTAGTAAAGTGGACCCAAACTTTAGAGCTCTTCCTCTGTGCCATGCTGCTTGCTCTGTTTACAGCTTGCCTGCAGCGACTAGCGACTTTCCGCTCAATCACCGGTGAAACACTTCTCGAGGGGGGAACACATATCGACATAACACCGGCGCTGCTGTCTATTTTGGCAAATTGCTGTCTCGCAAGTTCTAGTTAGGCCAGGTACCGAAACAAGGCACCGTTTCTTGTCACGTGAAACGGTGCTCGGTCGGTTCGACGGAATTCGGTCGGTGCCCTAAAAAGTACCGGTTCCGGTACCCATCCCTAGTCCAGGGTGTACCCTGCCTGTTTGCCCGATGACTGCTGGAGATAGGCACCAGCCCCCCGCGACCCTGCTCGGATAAGCGGTTACAGAAAATGGATGGATGGATAATAGACGGTGAAACTCTAGGATTAGAAAATCCTGACAGATCTACGTCACACTGTCACTTACCATTCATGGACTCACCCATCTTGACTCACGACGGGGAAAGCTGTTGTTAGTTTAGCGTCCAGGAAACAGCAGAGAACGTCTCAGCTGGTTTAAGCTAACTGTTAGCATTAGCAACTCCACCATACAGCAGAACTCCTCCAGGCTTGTGTTATTTGTGGAGATAAACCATCCATGTTGCAAGTCAGTGGTAGAGTCGCAATGCTGTTATCCAATCCAAGGCAAGATGTCCAAATATCAGGAAATAAGACTCCAAACCCTGCCGTCTGAAGCTCTGCTGTGATGTGGGAAACTTTGAGGTCTGAGAAATGGTGCACCGGTGTTTTTCTTTCCCAAAGTACGACTTACAAGGCATTCATTCTTACTAGAGACCACTGCAAATGTATTGATTAAACAAGTGTTCCACTCCTTTAAGTATCTCGGGGTCTTGTTCACGAGTGAGGGAAAGATGGAGCGCGAGATCTATAGGCGAATTGGTGCTGCATCTGCAGTGATGCGGGCATTGTACCCATAGACATGAATACAATGGGCGCTGGAGAGCGTAACCGCATCGCCGCCATATTTGATGGGTCTCCTCACTCTCTAAAGTCAATGCAGAGTGAGCAACTCTGCCCGTTTTTGTGCAGCCTACGGTTGCAACAACAGGTGTGCAATTGAAACAGACCACGTGGGATTACTATTGACTGTTCTAGCCTATCAGATTTTTTTTTAATTATCATGCCATACCATGTGTCTGAGTTTGTGAAAATGTTTGATAAAATGTGTTTTTTATTTGGGTAAGCACCTTCCTCAGTAGAAATGAATGCACTGGGGGCGAATGGAGACCCATCTAAGATGGCAGCCGGCCACTATAGCAGCTCCTATAGGCAGCGCCTGTCCATGGGGCGTGTACGTATGTCTGTGGTTGTACTGGTCTGTTGTGGTGGAGAGAGCTGAGCCGCAAAGCAAAGTTCTCGATTTACCGGTCGATCTACGTTCCAACCCTCATCTATGGTCACGAGCTTTGGGTAGTGACCGAAAGAATGAGATCATGGATACAAGCGGCCAAAATGAGTTTTCTCTGCAGGGTGTCTGGACTCTCCCTTAGAGATAGGGTGAGAAGCTCGATCATCCTGGAGGGGCTCGGAGTAGATCTGCTGCTCCTCCACATCAAGAGGAGCCAGTTGAGGTGGCTCAGTCATCTGGTTAGGATGCCTCCTGGACGCCTCCCTGGTGAGGTTTTATGGGCACGTCCAACTGGGAGGAGACCTAAGGGAAGACCCAGGACTCACTGGAGGGACTATGTCTCTCAGCTGGCCAGGGAACGCCTTGGGATTCCCCTGGAGGAGCTGGCCCAAGTGGCTGGGGAGAGGGTGGTCTGGACCTCTCTGCTTAGGCTGCTGCCCCCACGACCCAACCCCGGATAAACGGACGGATGGGTGGGTGGGTGGGTGGATGGATGGATGGATGGATGGATGGATGGATGGATGGATGGATGGATGGATGGATGGATAAAAACAGTTACAATTAGTTACAATTAATCATTGTTGGATGCAGTCTGACAGTTTTGATCCAATCATTATTTTATTAATGCATTTCTAAAAATTAAATTGATACATTTTTGATCAACATACACATGCAGTACTGTGCAAAAGTTTTAGGCAGGATGTAAAAATGCTATAATAAAGAATGCTTTCATATGTATAAATTATGATTGTTTATTTTTATCAATTTACTAAAAACAAAGTGAGTGACCCCAAACATCCAGCCAAAGTCATTAAGGACTATCTCCAGCATAAAGAAGAAGCAGAAGTCCTGGAAGTGATGGTCTGGCCCCACAGAGCCTGATCTCAGCATCATGGAGTGTGTCTGGGATTCCATGCAGAGACAGAAGGATGTGAGGAAGCCTACTTCCACAGAAGATCTGTGGTTAGTTCTCCAAGATGTCTGGACCAACCTACCAGCCCAGTTCCTTCAACAGCTGTGTTCAAGTGGAGCTAGAAGATCTGATGCTGTTGGAGGCAGAGGGTGGTCACACCAGATGTGGATTTGATTTAGATTTCTCTTTTGTTCATTCACTGATTTTTGCTGATTGATGAAAATAAATGATTAACTCTTTCATTTCTGAAAGCATTCTCTGTTTACAGCATTTGTTCACACCCGCCTCAAACTTTAGCACAGTTAGTGTATTTTATTGTAGTGTCGTATACGTGTCTAATCTAATATACATCAGCAACGGTAAAACCATGGATGTCAATCTTGCAAGACTTGCAAGAAGTCCAGTAATATAACAAGAAAGGAATAGTTTCATACTAGGTAGTCTAACCACAGAGGTGAGATAGTATATTTCTTGGTAGTTGTGGTCCTTGAAGGCCTTTAACCTGCATGTTTTAGTTGCTGCTCCTAACACATCCGATTCAGCACTGGTCAACGCCCTCAAGTTCTCCACAAGCCTGATCTTAGACATGGTGGCCCTCGAGGCCCGGGACTGGACACCATGTCATGTCAGCTGATACTAAACCCAGGTTGTGGCAATTGCACCTCTGTACATGAGCGCCATACTGCAAATATTCACAACACGGTTTCTCCCAGAATCTGATGGGAGGAACCGTTTCAACCAAGAAGTATTCATACTGTTTCATAATGTGATTTGGTTGAACGGACCCTTTAAGTAGAAGCTTCTCAATCTCTCTTTTACCCAGCGCTCTGGTTGTTTCACACACAAGGCAGTGGTTATACACACACAAACTTTCACTCTTATTCATAAAATTTATGCAACATAGCCAAACATTTAAGCACATGAACCAGATTTGACTCCATTCTCTCCATCTACCATTTGCCTTCTCACTGTGTACTTTCACTGCTGTTCAGGTCCACTGCCTGAAGGCTGGGAGCAGGCTGTGACTGCAGATGGAGAGGTGTACTACATCGATCACATAAATAAGAACACCACATGGGTCGACCCGCGTCTAGGTAGCACACTATATCAAATTTGTGTCTCCTGAATTGACAATCTTCTTTGTCAGTGAGAAACTTTTATTTTTCTCTCCAATGTCCACCATCACAGGTTGCCTCTTTGGCAGCAAAAAAAGAGAGATCGCAAAGTTTTTATTAAAACAAGTTTTACTGTAACTGCTGAAATATCACACGTTAAAGAGATGACTTATATATATTTATACTCATATATACATATACAAGTATGTATGTATATATTTTATATCTAGTATAAAAATGTATATTTTATATATATGTTTTTTTTTATTTTATATTTTGTGTTGTAGCCCAGAAGATGAACCCAGCCATCCTTGGCTTGGCAATGCAGCAAAGGCAAGAAAAGGAAAGGCTCAGATGCAAGCAAGGCCTTCCTCCACAGATCACACCACAGGTCAGAGGTCAAATACAGTGGCACTTTAGGGAGCTCTTACAGTTAACTTATGTAAACTCCGAGTATTATACAAGATACAGATGTTGATTTTATTTTGGTAGGATGCAGCAGGAAGGAACCAGATGCCTGGGGGCATGGACCACGACAGGAGCGCACAAATGCTGGTCCCATCGGTGGATGCCAGAATCCGAGCCCTGAACCAAGAACCTACTCTCAACGGGTGAGTGTTAGTCACTACAAATATAGTTATCCCAGCTTTCCACCAGATGCATAAGCAGCATGTAACGTAAAAGACTCATTTTCCCTGCGACCAGCGGTGCGTCCTTTCCTACCCATTTCAGACATTTTTTTTTATTTAACCAGATGAGTCGATTGAGAACTCATTCTCATTTACAACGACGATCTGGCCAAGAGGCAGCAGCAATAGACACATAGTTAGCTTTACACAAACAGCTATGATAAAAAAACAGATAAGATAAAAAAAAAAAAATAAAATACAAGATAAAAATAAGATAAAACAGCTAGACATAAAGACATGTGTCTCTTTCCATGTGTGTTCCACTCAGCTGATCCCTTGAGATCACAAAATCACAGGAGAATTGCAAGACATACATGTTACTAGTTATGATTTTCATTTGCAGTCAATATGATTATTAAGGTCACCAAAAAAAAAAATTAGGATCATTATTGAGTAATTTTCAAGACTTTTTCACACGAAATGCTAGCTGTTACCATTCACTTACATTCTTTGTGCTAAGCTAAAGCTAATGGACTACTGGGCTGGTTACAAAATACTTTTTCCCCACTTATCCAAGTCTGGGGAATATGACAACAGACTGAATTTCACTTAGTGGTGGATTCTGCTTTAAAGCTGGTGCTTTTTTTTTTCTTTTTTTTTTGCCACATATGTTGCCCCCATGTTTGATTTCCTGTCTGGCAGATCTGAACTGCTGAGCATGATGTGTTCTGGAAGGGTAGGGTAGGGTGTCTTTGTCAGCAGACATCACACTCACAAAAGCGCAGTGCATTTTGGGTAATCATGGCCATATTTTGGTGCGTTCCAGTTGTCCTCGGAACTCGGAATTTCCGACCAGGAAATAACGTAACGAGCTCGTTTTGCATTCCAGATTCCAACTTGGAAAAAAATGGATGCCGCCAGTAAAGCTGCGTGTGTTGTTGCTCTGTGAACTAATAACAAAGTATTCTCTGCACCTAAAGTCCCTCGAGGAGGAATGCAGGAAACGCATAATGTCACACACAACAATCGGCAGTTGCCACATAAAACCAGAAAAAAACATTAAAAGTCAAACGTCAAAATGTAAACACCAGTTAAAAACCATAAACAGTTTGGGCGGCAAAGCTGACGTTTTCAGCAACGTAACTATTGATAACAATAATAAACAACAACTCGGTGCTGTTAAATAGCAAAAAGAAAGAAAGCAGAACATATAAACGATGAAAACAATAAAGACTACAACACTGGGCGCGGCCATCTTTAAAATGGTGATCTCGGGTTCCTCTGAAACACATGCGCTCGCAGCTCGGAATTCCGAGTTCATTGCGTCATTTCCAGTTAACTTATCTCGGAAAAACGAGTTCCGAGGACAACTGGAACGCTTGCTTGAGAAAAGAGCACAACAAACTTGCCGGGCATTTCCACTGGACACAAAAACGTACGCAGCAATTAGCCATCGTTGTAGTGGCTGGGAGCGTTTCAGCTGTCACGTTTCGGAAGCATCCCAGAAGCGTAGGGGCGTGTCGCATATGCTTCAAGTCTATTTTTACGTGCTACTTTTCCAGAACGCGTCAAGTTCAGCAGTTCAGATCGGGCCAGAAAGGAAGTCAAACACAAAAGCAGTGTAAAACATCAGGAAACTTCCAAAATAAAAGTCATGTGCAGATTGCTTAACTAGTAAACAAGTATGTCATTACCTGTGACGCCTTTGTAGCCAAGGTAAACAGAACAGATAAATACACCACAGACCTTTTTGTATACATGCTGCCGTCTTCCTCCTTGCTGTTTTTCGCCTGAACTACCAAAATCACGCGTGATCCTGTAATTCTCTGGTCATTTCTTGGCCTCGTGGACCTAGCTGCTTGGAACGCTTTTGCTGCCATTTTGCTTCTGAAATGCTGCCAGTGGGAACTTGTGTGTTACACTGCTCACACATCCAAGCAGAGTTCAGGGAAACATGAATGTAATAAATTATTTGTTTCCTGGGTGAACATTATACTGAAGGATTCTTCTTTGTGGATGTGAAATGAAAAGGGTTAGTTATTATTAAAATGAGTTGATGGGTTTAAAATCGTTTTAGCTTAAGTTACTCAGAGTCATTGTAGAAGGTCCAGAGAGCCTGAGTTAAGTTGCGGTAACTTGAGAGTAACTGTGAAATAGTCTGAAAGCTTTTTCTGTTTGCTTGTTCAAGTTGAATTCAAATAGAATATATAATACATGAAATATATGATGATGATAATAATTATAATTATTTTATGTATATTTAACAGTGATGTTGGAGCTAAAAGGCAGAAAAGAAGTTTTTTTAAAAAACTGTTTTACTTTATCTTGTTGCATTGGAATTTTACATTGTCCCATATTGAGTAGTCTCTATCTCACGTTTGGCAAGTTGGGATCTGGTCACCTTAGATGTGGTCCTCTTAGCTTCATCCAACTACTGCCCCTTTTCCTTTCTGAACTTGGCTCAACGTGACTCAGCTCTAGATGGTATGGGTTGTTTTTCCGTCTCAACTGAGAAACGGCTCTAGTAGGTGCACTCATCATAGGGTGGGGGCACCCGTGAACGCGAGGTGGTCTGTGAGTCACACAAAAGCACAGCAATGACAAGGTGGTGATGCTGTCAGTCTCTGGCTGTTTGAGAGAGTCTGAACCCAGAAATGGCTGCGGGCAGGGAGGCAGCAGTCAGAAAACTGGAGCAACAAGTGACTCCACCCCCTAGCCAATCAGTGACTGACAGTCGCTGGCGTTGAGTGTTCGGCACGGCTCGGTACTCTTGGAACCACATCAAACCAGCTGCTGAGAAGTTGATGCCAAAGACAGACCCGTTACTGATGGAAAGGCCATCCCACTGAATAGGTCTGTTAGAAAAGGGGCATGAGACCATCCAGTGTTGTTAGGGAGGTTCATAGCCAGGTGTGAAGTGGCTGAGATGATAATTGGTACCTCCAAATCCAAGGCAATGATGAATGGCCAACTTCAGGTAAGAAGAGAGGTCCTACCTCAAATGGAAGAGTGGAAGTATCTTTGGGTTTTGTTTTTGAGTGAAGGCAGGAGGGAACAACGTCATAAACACAGATGGATGAAGAGTTTCTTCTCAGGGTCAGCCTAAGGAGTGGTCCTGTTGGGTAGAGCTGCTGCTCCTCCACTTAGAGAGGAGCCAACTGAGGCGGTCGGGTTTTTGGTTAGAAATTCGGGACGCCTTCCTTAACTGGATGTTGACGAAGGCGATGAGAAAAGTGTTTTGTTTGATATAAAGAAAACAAAAATGCATGAATCCACTGGTAAAGCATGGTGGTGGTAGGGTTAGGGTCCAGCCCAGTGATTCCTCAGTCTGTGTTTGTAACATCAAGCTAATAGAAGTGTTGATGTAAGACATGAAGTTCTGACCAGACATTTATAAACTTCATCCTCTCAGATATGGAAACTGGATAAACTTCCTTAGTAAGAAAACTTTAGATAAGGAGTGTTTGTGTTTTCCCACAGGGCTCACTCCCGTAACGAGAGCACTGACAGCGGTCTGAGCGTCAGCAGCCTCCCACGCTCATCAGATCACATGCTCAGCTCCGTGGATCATATGGACACTGGTATTGCACATCAAATGTTGCAATTCATGATGGGATGTCATCAGACAAAAACTATCATTTTAATGTTATCTTCCATTTCTTTCAATATTTCCATATTTTTCTAGGACAATAACATATATTGTATTGTCTGTGCTTGAATTCCCATTTTTAATTTAAGATTAATTATTTAAAAATACAAAATTAGAACTTCCTTTTGTTTGTGAAAGATTTAAAACAAACTCTCTGAACCGTGTAGGTGACTCCAGCGAGCCGTCATCAGTGACCATGCAGGAGGCCATGCCCGTGCTGCCCATAACTGAAGGTGAGGAGCTGATGCCCTGCATCCCCGACGGTTTGAATTCAGACCTCCTGATGGACATGGAGACCGTTCTCTCTGGGCCACACATGGACAGAGACAGCCTCCTCACCTGGCTATAGATGTCCACCACCTGCTCAAGTATGGTTTAACATCAAGTTTTCATTACATGACTGAGAAATTCTGGAGGAATTTTGGATTCAAACTTGGTACAGAGAGAAGAAGCTACTGGTGTGATGGACACACGACACTACTCACTCCCTGAAGAATGAATGAAAAACAAATATAGACTCTCACAGAAGACGGTGAGCTGCTGGTTTTCTCCTTGTTTTACTAAGTATCATGTTTTGATGGATACACCAGTCTGAGATGATGGTGTGTTTAAAAAAATACGCCCATTTGTCACATTTATTTGCAGCAAACCAGAGTCAAATCTAGAGATCTGCTCCTTTTGAGAGTCATAAACACATAAAAACTGTGAGAAAACGTGTTAAGAAAGAGTCTCGTATCTACTTTATTCCTTACATAAGCTCCCTGCAAACAATCAATGTTGCATGGACGTGCAGATCACGTCTATATAGAGTCTAGACCACGTCTGTAGGACGTCCTAACTAGGTCTTTGCACAGTTGCAGGAATAATCAGCAAGATTTATTTCTAAACAATCACTAACGTCTGAATTTGTTGCACGTGGTCACTGTTGTAGTCAAGCTGAACAAAAGAAGCTCAGCATCAAGTCATTTCTGTGCGTTAACACTTTAAACACCTGTTCATCCCTAATCAGGGATCCTTGTTCTGAGATTCCATTCGTTTCTCAAACCCCGGATTTAAAATATTACATAACCAAAAACTCTGAAATGAGCCAGAAAAATCAAAAGTGAGTGCAGATTTGTTCAAATGTTTCTCCTCAAAGAGAACTAGCACATCTTCAGAACACAAACACATGATCCAGCGCAGTACAGCTGGTTCCTCCGTCTGGTTTTAAACCTTTTGTCTCTTTTTCTGCTCAGAAAACTTCCAGTGAATCATTTTGCTATAAAAGACTAAAGTGTGTTTATTTTTTACCACAGTTGTGAGATGGTTTCTGTTTTACTGCCTGGAAAGTTGTTTCATTGATTTTCTTAACCTGTTTTTCTACAAACAGCGCCCTCTGGTGGCTGCCTGAACCTGGGCGTCCTTCCTCCTCTAATCCCTTAATCTGGAGATTAAATTCTTTTAGACAGTTTTTTTTAGTGAAGGCCTTAAACATTCCTAATAACATTTCTTTTTTTGAAACTTTAACTCATTTAGTGACTTTTTTTGCTTTTACCACCTGTTGTGAAACTGTTCCTTTTATCGTAGACCACACATTGATATTTTCTGGAGTTCCTGCAGTAACGCGTGGTTTTTAGATGCTGTCGTCTTCTCCTTTCACTCATCTATTTGTTTTCAGCTTTTAAAAGACATTTAGTTGATTTGTTTGATGACATGCAAGGCAATGAAGACACTATAGTGCTCAGAAAAATGAATTAAACAAGATGCAGAAGTTTAAATTCAAACCTTCACAACTTTTCCCACCTTTGCCACAGAACCCATGTGTACACATAATCCACATAATCCTTACGAAACGACAAATATATATTTAAAACTTTGCTAAGGTGATTTAGAATTGTGAAGAAATAATTATGAATTTAAACCCATTTTTGTTTTTTGACGGTCCTGTTGGAGATAATCGGGAGGCGCATCAGATGGAATATTACTTTCTCCATCTTTTTGGGGGGGTGGATACTCATGAGTGTCACAAGAACAATCAAGGGAAGATTTCAGCAGCCTCCACTGATAAACGATTGTTTTTATTATTATTAAAGTGTTTGTTTACTACAACTTTGCAAGATAATAATTCCCTGTGACCTTTGTCATTAATAAATCACCACACCTACTGTGTTTTTATATTTTATTTTAATTTCAAACTCAATCAGGTGCAGATGGAGCTCTTTTATTCTCCCTGTAAGGTTGCTCCATGTCACACGTATATCATCTGTTTTATCTGCTTGTTTTTGTTTTTCCTGCAGTGTGTCTGTTTTTGAGTTGACGTGAATTTTTGATGAGAGCATTTCTCCCAGCCACCTTTCCTGTTTCTATTTTATTTTAGCATAGATGAAAAACCTTCACGACACCCAGAACAGCAAACCAGGTCTGCTCATCCTGATCTAAGTGCCAAAGAAGTGATTCTACACACAATGAAACACACTACCTAGCCTTTTATTTATCTTAGCATGCTTGCATTGTACTGTTTGTTGCATATAATGACATTTATTATTCTATTCACAAAGGAGTTTTGAAGCTATCAAACTTTTTACTTGTTTATGCATGATTTATAAAAAAGTCAATGTAACCATTTTTAAAGAAGTTTCTGTTTAATAAACATTTAAATACACCCGAGTGCATTTTTGCTTTTCTGTCATTTATATTATTGTACAACCATATCTTGATTATTTTCCACTAAATTTATACAATTTCCTTCCATAATAATTGGACATCTGATTATAATAGATTTTATGTTAAAGAACAAAACATTATGACATCACAATTAATGGTGGGTGCCTTCTCCAGGTCAGGGACGAGGTCCTGCCCCAAGTGGAGGTATCTCGTGGTCTTGTTCACGAGTGAGGGAAAGATGGAGCAGGAGATTGATAGGCGGATTGGTGCTGCGTCTGCAGTGATGTGGGCGGTCTGTCATGGTGAAGAGAGCTGAGCCGGAAGTTCCGGCTCAGCTCTCCATTTAAAGGCAAAGCAAAGCTCTCCATTTACAGGTCGATCTGCGTTCCTACCCTCACCTATGGTCACGAACTTTGGGTAGTGACCGAAAGAATGAGATCACAGATTTAAGCGGCTGAAATGAGTTTTCTCCGCAGGGTGGCTGGACTCTCCCTTAGAGATAGGGTGAGAAGCTCGGTCATCCGGGAGGGGCTCAGAGTAGATCTGCTGCTCCTCCGCATCGAGACGAGCCAGTTGAGGTGGCTCGGGCATCTGGTCAGGATGCCTCCTGGATGCCTCCCTGGTGAGGTTTTCCAGGCACGTCCAACCGGGAGGAGACCCAAAGGAAGACCCAGGACAAGCTGGAGGGACTATGTTTTTTCGGCTTGGGATTCCCCCGGAGGAGCTGGCTCAAGTGGCTGGGGAGAGGGAAATCTGGGCCTCTCTGCTTAGGCTGCTGCCCCTGCGACGATAAGCGGATGACAATGGATGGATGGATGATTTATTCCTTTAAAGTTCTTTCAGATGCCTGAAATTGTTGGAAATATTTGAATTTTTCATGTGTTAATTTTATGGTTATGAACATGCTTGATTTTTTAATAAAGTACTAAAATGAACTTGGTTGAGGAACAACATTCTTCAAGCACTAAAGGGAGGTTTGCTCTTCATGCTTGTGCAAGATGCTGGAAATTCTTGAGAAGGCTAAAATAGTAAAAAAAAAAAATTAAAAAAAGGATGCCGGAGTACTTTAGCATTGTATGAGCCTAAACTGCTGAACGGTTTGGCTGAAAGCAAAATTTCCAATTTATGAAATCTTAAGATAAATTCTGGTTCATGTTGCCCTAACAAAAAAAAAATCTGCTGAACAATTTGGGCAATTTTACGTGTGTCCAAATTTTTACTTTCTAGCTAATAAAACATTTAAACACATAATCGTGATTTTTGAGCTCATAATGAATTTCAAATGAACAGAAACAGCTTTTAAACTTGTAGCAATGATTTTAAACCTGCAAGAGTCTGTTGTGTTTAAAGAAAAAGTTGAGAATAATTAAAATAAAAAAATCTATATATATAAATTACTTTTTCAGAAGAGATATAAGTGTTGTATGGCTTTCGCTGAATACACATGCATGTTCAAAATGTTTTAAATATTATATATATATATATATATATATATTTATATATATATATATATATATATATATATATATATATATATATATATATATATGTATATTAGGGGTGGGACGCAATTTAAAAAAATCGAATTAATTAGAGGCTTTGTAATTAATTAATCTCATTTTAATCGTTCAAGAAAATTTTCCCCAAAAGCAATTTTTTTAAATTAAAAATAATGAGACAGAGAATCAAATAGTCATTGACATTATTATTGTAAACACAAGCTCTTTTAATTTCTAAAAAAATGCTTTTGAATTGTATTTAAATTCAAAACAGGAGAAAAAACATATATGTATATCACTGGCAAAAATAGGACAGACCTAAAAGGAGAATACTATTTTAAGTACATTTTGATAATGGTTTTGTCTTTAAACGCGTTATTTTTTTCTAATTAATTAATCATAATTAACATGTTAAATTCCCACCCCTAATATATATAATAATATTCAAATAAATAATGTATTATTTATTTATTTGAATATTAATATTTTTACACCCACTTCATGCACATGAAGAAATTAAAATGTTTAACATATGTTCATAGGGAGGATTAACCCTCTCTACTCTCTACTATAATGCAGCAATGTACAAGACAGCATTACATCAAAGAATACAGTCAGACAGCATATTTCATTGATATTGTTTATCAACGCGCTAGTAATGTGTACACCACCGGTTATTCAGTTGCTTAAAACATACATGAAACTATCTCAAGTTAACAAGAATTTGCTGAAGCTCGTAGAAACGGTGATCTCTCAGCTTCAGAACAAACACTGACGGATGTGACGCTGAGTAAAAAATGACGGGCCTGCTCCATTTTCACTAGCTTTAGCTCTTTAAGTCATGGTTGCTAAGCAACAGACCATCCGAATTCAGAGCCGGGCCGTTTGCGTACTCGTCTGAACTTCCTCCTCACACTAAGCACGGCTAAGCCCCGCCCCCTTTCACATGACGTCGCGTGGACACCCCCCCCCCCCCCCCCCCCCCCCCCCCAGTCAGTCTGTTTGACAAGCCTCTGTCAGTAATCACTTGCAGTCAGTTGTTTGACAAGCATCTGTTAGTTATCACTTGCGTCTCTCATCGATAGAAACATGTCTTGGTTCAGCAGCCTGTTACCTCGCACTGCAATGTTTGCCGTAGCCGGATACGCTGTGGGTGCTTTGGCAAGTAAAGTGGTTCAATACTTCTGTGGTGAAACAGAAAAAGACTCATCGACATCGGGACAGCCACAACCCAATATAGAGAATAGTCTTGGACTGGAAACAACGGCTTTACCACCAAACATCCAAACATTAGCTGTTCTCGAAGCCTGGCTGGAGCTTATTTCCCAGCAAAACGCCAGGATTATGTCGTTGCTCCATGAAGACCCAGAGCCAGACCCAACTCCTGTTGTGTCAGGAGATGCGTTTGGACAGGATTCAGCAGAACCTTCGATCGGCTCAGAGAACGTTTTTGAGATCTGTGACGACGCATGTTGGATTCATTCCACGCATCGCTGTGGTCGAGGAGACCATTTTTTCCAGTGTGGCATTTAGTGAAGCAGACAAACACCTTATGTTGGCTTCACCAGACACACAAACTGGATTAAAACAGCTCTGTGGTCAAGGAGACCATTTTTTCCAGTGTGGCATTTGGTGAAGCGGACAAACACCTTATGTTGGCTTCACCGGACACACAAACTGGATTAAAACAGCTCTGTGGTCAAGGAGACCATTTTGTCCAGTGTGGCATTTGGTGAAGCGGACAAACACCTTATGTTGGCTTCACCAGACACACAAACTGGATTAAATACAGCTCTGTGGTCGAGGAGACCATTTTGTCCAGTGTGGCATTTGGTGAAGCGGACAAACACCTTATGTTGGCTTCACCAGACACACAAACTGGATTAAAACAGCTCTGTGGTCAAGGAGACCATTTTGTCCAGTGTGGCATTTGGTGAAGCGGACAAACACCTTATGTTGGCTTCACCAGACACACAAACTGGATTAAATACAGCTCTGTGGTCGAGGAGACCATTTTGTCCAGTGTGGCATTTGGTGAAGCGGACAAACACCTTATGTTGGCTTCACCAGACACACAAACTGGATTAAAACAGCTCTGTGGTCAAGGAGACCATTTTGTCCAGTGTGGCATTTGGTGAAGCGGACAAACACCTTATGTTGGCTTCACCAGACACACAAACTGGATTAAATACAGCTATGTCAGAAGATGCATCCTTAACTTCTGATGAAGGGAATGTGGATTTATTTTACTCAGAAGATAATCTCCAGTTGTCCTTTGATGACAGAGACACAAATCTTTTATTCACTGTAAAGGAAACGTTTGGAGAAATTGAACCAGAAACATTATCTTCTGAGGAGGAATAATGTGAGGAGAAATCTCAAACATAAGACACTCTAGAAGAAAGAGATGAGAATGCATCTGTCATATCTGATGAAATTAACATAAACCTCTTAGGTGTGTCTCTAGAAACAGGAAAATCTGAGCGTTTTTCCTTGTGACACTAACAGAACTGTTAAATGGGGGGATGAAGTTAGTCTTTCTATGACTACAAAGACAATTTTTTGGGAGAATGATGAAATATCACTTCCTAAATTAGAAAAGGAGATTGCTTCTCCTAATGATGTGAAATCAGAGGCATTAGAGGACAGAAACACTGAAACATCAGTGGTTTCAAAGAATGAAGTCTAAACCCAGATAGCAATGTGGTGCCTGCTGGCTCAGTGGGAGAACCCTTAATTTCATCGTACCTTTAGGTATAGCAACGATAAAGGACTATTCTGTAACACCAGCTGTTCACAACATCATGTATGAACAGCTAGGAACACATGTATGGAACTTTTCTAACACGCTTGAATAAAACTGCAAAATGGCCTAATTTTCAACTCAACTCAACCTTTATTTATATAGCGCTTTACAGGTACAAAAAGGTAACACCAAAGCGCTGCACAAAAAATTAAAATAAAAACAGAATTAAAACAGATTTAATACACAAATAAAAATATAAAACAGAATAAAAATTAGTACATGCTAAAATTGCAAAGCTAAAAACATGAAGAAAAGGCCAAGTCATATAAAAAAAGTCTTCAGCCTAACTTTAAAAACTGCCACCGAAGTGGAATTTCTCACAGAAATCGGTAGCTCACACCAAAGCCTGGTCCTGCCACAGAGAATGCCCTGTCACCCCGTGTCTTTCGGGATGTTCTAGGCACAGAGAGAAGGAGAGAAGTGCCCGTACTGGGGTATACAGGTTCAGCAGAGACTGTAAGTAAGATGGAGCTAACCCGTTCAACGATTTAAAAACCAATAAAAGAATCTTGAATCGAATTCTAAGATCAACAGGCAACCAATGCAGTTCAGCCACGATCGGAGTGACATGATCAAACTTTCTCTTACCCACAAGGAATTTCGCAGCCGCATTTTGCACAAGTTGCAGTCTTGCTAAGGTGCCCTGACCCACCCCATATAGTACCGAATTACAGTAGTCAATGCGGGTAGTGATAAAAGCATGAACTACAGTTTCCAGATCATGTCGTGACAAGAACGGTTTGACTTTTGTCAAACGTCTCAAATGATAAAAAGAGGAGACAACTTTATTTACATGTGCATCAAAGCCCAGCAGGGTGTCAAATTTTATTCCAAGGTTGACAACTGATGTCTTTAGCAGAAAATTAAATGGTCCACAGTTGTATAAAGTTGTGTCAGTGCGACCACTTGGCCCAAATAGAATAGCCTCAGTTTTTTCTTCATTAAGGCACAAGAAATTTGCCAGCATCCACGTCTTGACTTCAGACATTCTACCCCTGTAAGTTTAATATATTTTAAGCCATTAACAAATGTGCCATTAAAATCACTTTTATAAAAAAGTAATAGAACGTCAAAGCTCTCAGACTCAGAAGAACCCAGATTATCACACAAGTCTTTTAGTTTCCAACAAATCCTCTGAAACCTAATATCTCGGTTCCACCGCTGGTTCTGGCATGGAACGGGGAGGGTTGGCTTGCTAATTTTTCTGTCCCAATTGTAATACCGGTCCAGACAACCTACCAGGACCGCGCCAGACAAGGAATGTTTTGGCCCCCTTCTGTTGTAGGTCCAGAAATTTCTGGAGCGGTACGGCTAGGGTGGAGCAACAACACAGTCATTATAGCTCTTTTCCACTGCCGGAGCGGGTCGCCGTCGGCCGGTGTGGATCGGTAAGGGTCCGCAATTTCAGCCGAGCGATTCAATCGCAGTTTGGACTCTCACTTGGCAGGCGGGGTTAAACGGCGCGGGGTTGAACGAACCGTCATGCGCGATTTCTATAATAAATTGTGCAACTATTCAGTATTTTTGTGCTGCAATGAACTGTCTGCAGAGCTAAAGACAAAAACATGTTTACCACAGGCTCCACGTGACTCCAGAGTGCGGTAGCTGAGTTCAGGCCTGCCTCGCTGCCTCGGTTTGCTGGTGTTTGGCTATAAATAGCATCCAGCATGTCGTAGCACCTCCGTGTGTTTATCTCATTTCCAATACGAAAAAAAAAACATCTACTCCGACTGTTTCTGTCCTTAACTTTTCAATATTGAGTTTAATTCTTTAGCTTGGCCCGACACCGTTCTGACGTCCGCTCGGACCCTTCGGCTGCCATCAGCTGAGAAAAAAAAACTTCCTTACCGATCCTAGCTCCTCCTGAGCGGTGAGGGATGTATGGAGCTCTGACGATGACCAAAACATGCTGCTACTTGCTGGCAATTTTTCACATTCATGTACAACTAATGAAAATACAACCAATGGAACTCCGTCAAACTCAGTTTGTTTTACTTGTTGCAAATAGTGATATTTTCTGTCACCCAATCAAAATGACATGGCACAAATGTAAACAAACACACTCACACTAGTCACAGCACATTAGCCAAGAAAAAAATCAGTTTTCATGCAAATAAGGGCATTTATGTGCTACAGAGAGCTCTTTATGGATAAGATCTGGCCGGCTGTGTTTCCTGATCCTTCAGTTCCTTCAGTTTTTCCCCCAGCTTCAGAGATCATGGCTGAAACAAACAGAAAAAAAAATACAGTTTGAACATTGATGACCTCTGTGATATTTCTGTCACCATAAATGCCATTCATAATAACAACACACCTGTAATAACATATTTCTGCAATATGGGCAGAAAAACATCATGTTAATTATGGGACTTTAATCAAGAGCATATTTCATCCATTTGAGAGCATTATTTGTTGTTTTTACACTCAGATGTTGTTCTGTTCTCTCTCCAAACACGGTTTACACTCAGAAATCAGTCCTTTTATTCAAGTGTATTTTACGTGCCCTCAAACGAACTCTTCTGCTCTTAATTGCATACAAACATGCTCCTTGTTTCTGTGCTCAGACCTTTTCTCTGTGCTCTTAAAACCAGATAGATAGATAGATAGATATCTCTCTATATATATATCTATATATAGATATATATCTATATCTATATCCATAAATATAGATATATATCTATATCTATCTATATAGATATAGATATATGGTCGTGGCGGATGGCTGCTCATACTGAGCCAGGATCTGTTCCTGTTAAAGGGAGTTTTCCTCTCCACTGTCGCTACATGCCTTCTTAGTATAAGGATTGTTGAAAAGTCTCTGACAATCTACTGGGTTTCCTTAAATAGGAAACTTTTAAAGGTTGAATATGGAACAATTTAATAAATTTATCCCTCCACAGGGCGTTTAGAGGTGTGCAGAATGCAGCTATATTTTAATTAAAAAATAATAAAATATTTATTTTGATGGGCATCGCACTGAGTTTATGTTTAAATCTACCAGCCAATAGAGGGCACCATTGCGCATTGCCAAATATGGTAAACAGTCCCTCGGCACAGCGAGGATTATAGATATCATACAGTATATATTGCTAGATGCCTTAAAGCAGCATTCCGCAACTTTGCAGTTATATGGTCTCTGTCGCCCTCTAGAGGCTTGCTGCGTAATGTCACTGTCGTAACATTAAATCTCTCTCTGGGGCATAAGAGGCCTGTTTACATTCCTAATGTCAGGCAAAACAACCAAAACAAACTTTTCCACCTCCACACATTGAATAAACAGTTTTATCAGGACTGTATAACAACTCTATGCCCGACCAAACACAATAACCCCGGTGAAATCATTTATTACTTACCTAGCCATTAGCAGCACGGCTAGGTTAGAGTCCGTAGTTCATGCCTTTCTTTCTAAAAGAGCTCTCCAGGGAGGAAAAGACGGCCCAATAATAACTGGTCTTTGCTCTTGCTCTATCACGTTCTTCTTTTCTTTTCCTAGATTCCTCTGATAAGGGATTTCTAGCTTTCTTTGGTGAATCTTCCGATGCTACAGCGAGTCTACGTTATACAATTATGGCAAGCCAACGGGATAAAAAAAAATGCGCGTTCTAAATTCGCATTATGTCTGCGGCGGACATAATGCTCGCTTTTAGAACACGCGTGTTTTTGCCCCCTTTGGCGCCAAATGCGCGTTCAAGACGCGCATTTTGGTGGACATAATGCGCGTTCTAAACGCGTGCTTTTTTATCCCTTTGGCTTGCCATATTCTGCTGTAAAACGACACACAGTCAGTACTTCCAGCGCTACCCAAAGCACAAAAACTATATAGTGCAGTAAACAGACGTGGGACCCCCCAACACTATCACAGGTATGAAAATAAACATAATAGATAATACTATGACGCAACTTTACAAAAAAGCATAATTTTAAGGTGTAAAAGTTGCGGAATGTTGCTTTAACTGGGAGTCGACAGCATCCATACACGGCGGCCATCTTACCTCGGACAGCTTACGTTCCGTTCTCAATGGTAGCAGATGGAAGGTGAGTGAACAACTTAAACAAAAACACTCTTAACTCGATTAAATATTAACGGATTTACAAGCGGGTTGCATTATTACAAACCTTATGACACATAGGCTTGATAGGACATACTTACACATTTTTAAATTAACGGGCCAAATCCGTCATATTTTACAGCCACATCTCTGGCGTTTATAACAAATCAAACCGTTTGAAAATCGGTTGAAAATTGAGCAAGTTAGAGTTATTTAAATAGTACATTCACCATTGACACCAATGTTACGAAAGGGGGCAGCTGTCTGAATTAAGATGGCCGCCGTGTTAGGGACGTTCGTCCAATTGACAAACAGCGCGGGTAAGGCATCTAATGATATATATGATATCTATGGCGAGGATGGCACTGTGGAAGATGGCGGCCTCGGCAAGTTAAGCAGCTGCTTCTGAGTCCAGAAGATGTCGAGGAGTGTCGAGGAGTGTCGAGGAACGACCATAAAAGATCTAAAACCTGAGTGAGTTTAGGTCGTCACTGGACCTGGTGCTGGCTGCTCACTTCACGTATCGGCAGAGAACCTGGCATCCCGATGACTGGAAACCTTGTTCTATTGTTGCAACTACAACCTCCACTCACTAGATGTCGCTTTGGTGTTCATGTTCCATATTCAACCTTTAAAGCAACATTCCGCAACTTTTACACCTTAAAATTATGCTTTTTTGTAAAGCTTTGGCGTCATACTATCATCTATTATGTTCATTTTCGTACCTGTGATAGTGTTGAGGCTTCCCACGTCTGTTTACTGCACTATACAGTTTTTGAGCTCAGGTCGCTATTGGACGTACTGACTGGGTGTTGCTTTAGCAGTGGCAGATTCACCAAAGAAAGCTAGAAATCCCTTATCAAAGGAATCTAGGAAAAGAAAAGAACGTCATAGAGCAAGAGTAAAGACCAGAGTTATTATTGGGCCGTCTTTTCCTCGCTGGAGAGCTCTTTTAGAAAGAACAGCATGAACTACGGACTCTAACCTAGCCGTGCTGCTAATGGCTAGGTAAGTAATAAATTATTTCACCAGGGTTATTGTGTTTGGTCGGGCATAAAGTTGTTATACAGTCCTGATAAAACTATTTATTCAATGTGTGGAGGTGGAAAAGTTTGTTTTGGTTGTTTTGCCTGACATTAGGAATGTAAACATGCCTCTTATGCCCCAGAGAGAGATTTAATGTTACAACAGTGACGTTACGCAGCAAGCCTCTAGAGGGCGACAGAGACCATATAACTGCAAAGTTGCAGAATGCTGCTTTAACTAACTGGCATAATGAACTGAACTCAATTGGAATGTTTACTTTGTAAAGTGCCTTGAGACGACTCTTGGTGTGATTTGGCGCTATATAAATAAACTGAATTTAACTGAATTATCAGTCTGAATGTTGTTTATGAAAAGCCCAGAGATTGTTGAAGCGCTAACCTTTTCCCTGAGTTTGTTGAGAAGCTACTGCGATGACACCCACATCCTGGGGTAGGTGCAGGTTAGAGGGAGAAGGCAAACCAGCGGTGATCAGGTTTTTACCCTAAAGCAAGGGTAGGCAATCCTGGTCCTCAAGTGCCGCTATCCAGCGTGTTTTATTTGCAACACTCCTGATTCAGTGGTTGATTCACCTGTTCAGCAGCTCATCAGGCTCTGCAGATGCCTGTTAATCACCTGCTGATTAAAATCAGGTGTGTTGGAACAGGGAAACAACTAAAGAATGCTGGACAGCAGCACTTGAGGACCAGGATTGCCCTAAAGCATCTCTGTGGTTGGTGCTTTAATAACACAAGTTACTTACCTGACTAAATACAACAAAAACAACACGGTTGTTATACTTATACATTCACACACTTTATTGGGTACACCTTGAGAGTACTGTGTTGGACCCCCGTTTGCCTTCAGAACTGTCTTAATCCTTTGTGGCATAAATTCAACAAGATACTGGAAACATTCCTCAGAGATTTTAGTCCATAGTGACATGATAGCATCACACAGTTGCTGCAGATTTGTCGGCTGCACATCCATGATGCCAATCTCCCGTTCCACCACATCCCAAAGGTGCTCTATTGGATTGAGATCTGGTGACTGTGGAGGCCATTTGAGTCCAGTGAACTCATTGTCATGTTCAAGAAACCAGTCTGAGATGATTCCAGCTTTATGACATGGAGCATTATCCTGCTGGAAGTAGCATCAGAAGATGGTTACACTGTGGTCATAAAGGGATGGACATGGTCAGCAACAATACTCAGGTAGGCTGTGGCGTTGCAACAATGATCAATTAGTACTTAAGGTTTGCCAAGAAAATGTCCCCACACCATTACACCACCACCAGCAGCCTGAACCGTTGATACAAGGCAGGATGGATCCATGCTTTCATGTTGTCGGCGCCAAATTCTGACCCTACCATCCGAATGTCGCAGCAGAAATCGAGACTCATTAGACCAGGCAACATTTTTCCAATCTTCTATTGTTCAGTTTTGGTGAATTGTAGCCTCAGTTTCCTGTTCTTAGCTGACAGGAGTGGCACCCGGTGTGGTCTTCTGCTGCTGTAGCCCATCTGCCTCAAGGTTCCACGTGTTGTGCGTTCAGAGATGCTCTTCTGCATACTTTGGTTGTAATGAGTGGTTATTTGAGTTACTGTTGCCTTTCTATCAGCTCCACCAGTCTGGCCATTCTCCTCTGACCTCTGGCATCAACAAGGCATTTTCACCCACAGAACTGCCGCTCACTGGATGTTTTCACTTTTATGGACCATTCTCTGTAAACCCTAGAGATGGTTGAGCGTGACAATCCCAGAAGATCAGCAGGTTCTGAAATACTCAGACCAGCCCGTCTGGCACCAACAACCATCCATCCATCCATCCATTTTCTCCCGCTTATCCGGAGTCGGGTCGCGGGGGCAGCAGCTTAAGGAGGGAAGCCCAGACTTCCCTCTCCCCAGCCACTTGGGCCAGCTCCTCCGGGGGAATCCCAAGGCGTTCCCAGGCCAGCCGAGAGACATAATCTCTCCAGCGTGTCCTGGGTCTTCCTTTGGGTCTCCTCCCGGTTGGACGTGCCCGGAAAACCTCACCAGGGAGGCGTCCAGGAGGCATCCTAATCAGATGCCCGAGCCACCTCAACTGGCTCCTCTCGATGTGGAGGAGCAGCGGGTCTACTCCGAGCCCCTCCCGGATGACCGAGCTCCTCACCCTATCTCTAAGGGAGAGCCCAGCCACCCTGCAGAGAAAACTCATTTCGGCCGCTTGTATCCGCGATCTCGTTCTTTCGGTCACTACCCAAAGCTCGTGACCATAGGTGAGGGTAGGAACGTAGATCGACCGGTAAATTGAGAGCTTCGCCTTTCGACTCAGCTCTCTCTTCACCACGACAGACCGGTACAACGCCCCCATCACTGCAGATGCAGCACCAATCCGCCTGTCGATCTCACGCTCCACCCTTCCCTCACTCGTGAACAAGACCCCGAGATACTTAAACTCCTCCACTTGGGGCAGGACCTCGTCCCTGACCTGGAGAANATTCTACCCTTTTCCGACTCAAGACCATGGTCTCGGATTTAGAGGAGCTGATTCTCATCCCAGCTGCTTCACACCCGGCTGCGAACTGCTCCAGCGAAAGCCGGAGATCACGTTCTGACGAAGCCAACAGGACCACATCATCTGCAAAAAGCAGAGACCTGATCCTTAGGCCACCAAAACGGATCCCCTCACCACCTTGGCTGCACCTAGAAATTATGTCCATAAAAGTTATGAACAGAATCGGTGACAAAGGACAGCCTTGGCGGAGTCCAACTCTCACCGGAAACGAGCCCGACTTACTGCCGGCAATGCGGACCAAGCTCTGACACTGGTCGTACAGGGACCTAACAGCCAGTATCAAGGGGCCTGGTACCCCATACTCCCAGAGTACCCCCCACAGGGACCCCCGAGGGACGCGGTCGAACGCCTTCTCCAAATCCACAAAACACATGTAGATTGGTTGGGCGAACTCCCACGCACCCTCCAGGACCCCCCCAAGGGTATAGAGCTGGTCGAGTGTTCCACGGCCAGGACGAAAACCACATTGCTCCTCCTGAATCCGAGGTTCGACTATCCGACGGACCCTCCTCTCCAGAACCCCTGAATAGACCTTACCAGGGAGGCTCAGGAGTGTGATCCCCCTGTAGTTGGAACACACCCTGCGGTCCCCCTTTTTAAATAGGGGGACCACCACCCCGGTCTGCCAATCCAGTGGAACTGCCCCCGATGTCCACGCGATATTGCAGAGCCGCGTCAACCAACACAGCCCCACAGCATCCAGAGCCTTAAGGAAATCCGGGCGGATCTCATCCACCCCCGGAGCCTTGCCACCGAGGAGTTTTTTGACCACCTCAGTGACCTCAGCTCCAGAGATTGGAGAGCCCAACCCAAAATCCCCAGACTCTGCTTCCATCCTGGAAGACGTGCCGGTGGGATTGAGGAGGTCTTCGAAGTACTCGGCCCACCGATTCACAACGTCCCGAGTCGAGGTCAGCAGCACACCCTCCCCACTGTAAACAGTGTTGGTAGTGCACTGCTTTCCCCTCCTGAGACGCCGGATGGTGGACCAGAATCTCCTCGAAGCCGTACGGAAGTCTTGTTCCATGGTCTCACCGAACTCCTCCCATGCCCGGGTTTTTGCCTCTGCGACCACCCGAGCCGCATTCCGCTTGGACTGCCGGTACCTATCAGCTGCCTCCGGAGTCCCACAGGCCAAAAAGACCTGATAGGACTCTTTCTTCAGCTTGACAGCATCCCTAACCGCCGGTGTCCACCAGCGGGTTCGGGGATTGCCGCCACGACAGGCACCGGCCACCCTGCGGCCACAGCTACGGTCAGCCGCCTCGACAATGGAGTCACGGAACATGGTCCATTCGGACTCAATGTCCCCCGCCTCCCCCGGGACGTGTTCGAAGTTCTGTCGGAGGTGGGAATTGAAGCTCCTTCTGACGGGAGACTCTGCCAGACGTTCCCAGCAGACCCTCACAACACGTTTGGGTCTGCCAGGTCTGACCGGCATCCTCCCCCACCATCGAAGCCAACTCACCACCAGGTAGTGGTCAGTTGACAGCTCCGCCCCTCTCTTTACCCGAGTGTCCAAGACATGCGGCCGCAGATCAGATGAAACGACAACAAAATCGATCATCGACCTGCGGCCTAAGGTGTCCTGGTGCCAAGAGCACATATGGACACCTTTATGCTTGAACATGGTGTTTGTTATGGACAATCTATGACGAGCACAGAAGTCCAATAACAGAACACCACTCAGGTTCAGATCAGGGGGGCCGTTCCTCCCAACCACACCTCTCCAGGTCTCACTGTCGTTGCCCACGTGAGCATTGAAGTCCCCCAGCAGAACAAGGGAGTCACCCGAAGGAGCGCTTTCCAGCACCCCCTCCAGGGACTCCAAAAAGGGTGGGTAGTCTGAGCTGCAGTTTGGTGCATAAGCACAAACCACAGTCAGGACCCGTCCCCCCACCCGAAGACAGAGGGAGGCTACCCTCTCGCTCACCGGGGTAAACCCCAACGTACAGGCACCAAGATGGGGGGCAAGAAGTATGCCCACCCCTGCTCGGCGCCTCTCAGTGGGAGCAACTCCAGAGTGGTAGAGAGTCCAACCCCTCTCGAGGAAACTGGTTCCAGAGCCAGAGCCATGCGTTGAGGTGAGTCCAACTATATCTAGTCGGAACCTCTCAACTTCACACACCAACTCCCGCTCTTTCCCCACCAGAGAGGTGACATTCCACGTACCAAGAGCTAGCTTCTGTAGCCGAGGATCAGACCGCCAAGGTCCCTGCCTTCGGCTACCGCCCTTTGCACATCGCACCCGACCCCTTTGGCCCCTCCCACGGGTGGTGGGCCCATGGGAAGGGGGACCCACGTCTCCTCTTCGGGCTATGCCCGGCCGGGCTCCATGGGTGAAAGCCCGGCCACCAGGCGCTCGCCAGCGTGCCCCAACTCCAGGTCTGGCTCCAGAGGGGGCCCCGGTGACCCGCGTCCGGGCGAGGGAACACTGGTTCCATTTATTGTACTCGTCATAAGGGGTCTTTGGGCTGCACTTTGTCTGATCCCTCACCTAGGACCTGTTTGCCATGGGTGACCCTACCAGAGGCATAAAGCCTCTGACAACTTAGCTCCTAGGATCATTGGGACACTCAAACCCCTCCACCACGATAAGGTGGCAGCCCAGGGAGAGGACCAACAACCATGCCACGTTCAAAGTCACTTAAATCTCCTTTCTTCCCTGTTCTGAAGCTCGGTTTGAACTGCAGCGGATCGTCCTGACCATGTCAACGTGCTGAAATGCATTGAGTTGCCACCATATGATTGGCTGATTAGTCATTTACGTTAACGAGCAGTTGGACAGGTGTACCCAATAAAGTGGCCAGTGAATGTATATATTTCCAAGAGCTCACAGGTTCAGGCTAGGTGTGTGTGTGTGGGGGGGGTGGGGGTTACCTGTCTGGACATCAACATGTTGTCTGCCCTGAAGTGGTTTAGGAGTCCCTGGTTCAGCCTGCACTATAGCCCGTGTAGCGTGAGGGCTATTGCCACACATTTAAAGATGGATCAATAAAATGTAATAATTCATATAAATATGAATTATTAATCTTAACGATCGTTGAATGTAAATTTAACAATAATCTAGGTTCTTTTACCTGTAAGTAATCCGCACACTTCAGAATAATTCAGACAGAGTCAAGAAAATAGTTATAAAAATAAATTTAATACTATATTTCTCAATCAATGATGACACAGGACAATTACTAGGAATGATGGTTATAAACAAGATACTGAGACAATTAATGAGGTGATGTAGTGCAAGCTAGATGAGGTTGCCTAATCAGCATTAAGTGTCTTAGATCCTATGATGTCTGGGTTAAATCAAATCTGGATGGTTTAATAAGTTATCAAATTAATAAAGACCATTTGACACCAGCGTGCAGGGCTACTTCACCTTGTGTGCGGAAGCTCCCGGTGACTCAAGGGTCAGTAGAGGTCGTGGCTGACGAGTGTCAGTGAGGAGGCCTCTGAGGTATGAAGAGCTGTAGCAGGCCCGGATACGAACCGATGATCTGGGTGACTTCCAGGTGACTGCGTCGTCTGGTGGATTTGGTTTAGCTTAGAGGCAGTTCACAAAAATAGTTGATCTCAATCAAAAAGAGATGATGGTTCCTTATATTATTAATTATTAAGCGTTGCTTTTCCCCGGCCGGCCAAACCAAGGAAGCATAGCTTGTTGTCTTAGGCTCACCCCTTTGAGAGGAGGTGACCTAGTCAGGAGCTTGCAGGAACTCAGGAACTGAGGACTTGAAGTGTTCTGGCCGAGACGGGAGTTTTATTATTCCAAATGTTTATAAATTTGAGCAAATCAAATTTGGACACATTTAGAGTAGGCGTTACCAAGTTACCTAAGACACCAGTTTCATCAACACTTAAAGATGACTCAGCTTAATGTGGTGTGACTTATTAACTTAATGTGAGTGTGAATTAAATATTCAAACACAATACTATTATTTGTGGATATTTATCAGATGATGATTAGCATTACTTAAATGAATCCTAAATGTGTAATTAAAGATATGAAATACAGGAACAACATTCATTTTAACCATCATTCTTATTATTATATGATGATTCAAACAGTATAATTTATGCATTCAGATTATATTTGTAAAAGTATTTCATGAGTCAGGAAAGATGAACTTTATTCAAGAAAAAGATAGGAAAGTCTTTGCGAAATCCTTGAGTTTCTTCCTCGAGTTGTGATGTCGCCTGCTGGATAAGCTAGCGGCACTTAGACCAAACTAAGATAGATGTCTCTGGGCAGATATCAGAGTCTCTTCTGCAGCCTTGGCGCGGTCTGTAAGTTAAAGTGTTACACAGTTCATTTAGGAGAAAAACCAAGGATTGATGTCGCTACACCCGTTTATGAGTGAGTGCCACCTGTCTTTTGATATCAGAGGCTTGCTGAGCTTTCTGTCAATAGGGGACAATAAAATACAAAGGTAAAAGAAAACAACAAACAAAAAGACATAAATGGATGATTCATACATACTGTTGGTATGGTATGCTGAGCGTGGCGTCTGACAACTCGACGATCATCCATGATTTTACCATAATGGCGTTGTGACCTGTATTAACACAGGAAAGTATAGTTATTTAAGGCAAACGCAAACCTGTCATGAGCATCTGAACAAGTCCAATCAGGCTGAGGAGTGAGCTCGTTCATATCCTTTGTTGATGCACAGCTTGTTGCAGACAAGGGAGGGGGTGAGGCCCTGCATGTTTACAAGAGTCAATAATGCCTGAAACAGTATTTAACGGCACAGAGAAGTGGTTTGTACATAACGACACATTAAATGATTATCAGAAGTGTGGGTAAAAGTTAAATTACATCAAGGCTGCTTTTTATATGTTCTTGTGTGTTCATAGAATTTAATTCCAATGAAACAAATAAATCCAATATTAAAATGGATTATAGAGTTAGAAAAATATCAACTGATGAGCTACATTGTGCATCTTCAGCTTGCCACTTTAGGTTATTATTACAGTAAATATTTCTATTCAGATAATAAAAAGTAAGTTATATATTTCAATCATTTAAACAACAAAAAAAGAAGGTTTGGAAAAGTTTGAAATTTTAGATTTTGTTGGATGCATATTTTAATATTATATTATGAATCAGCCTTATTTGTACGTTCTATTTCATTCCTCCTGACCGCGAGAGGGCGGTGCAGAGCACCTGGATATCTACGTGTGCACATGGCACAGAGGTCGAGAAAATATACCAACAAAGTCACGCCATTGGATGTGACCTGGGTGATGTAGTGGTAGTCTATAAAAGCCCTATGTACCCAGCACTCGTTTCTTTTCTACGTTCTCGCTTCGTGCAGAGGTTGATACTGGAAAATTGTTCGGATACTATTGCTGCTCTCGCTTGTAGCCTTGCAGCCATCGGGTTGGAGCTGCGTGTCATTTCCACGTCCTCCAGGGGCTGTGAGACACGGCCTGACTTCATTCTATTCTTTGTGGAGTCTTTTATGCAAGTATTTTTTCTCAGCTAGCTTAGGTTCTTGTTCTAACTATACCTGTTAGTGGAGCTGAAGGGCCGTTTTTCGTCCTGTGTGGGCTAGTGTTAATGCTTTTGTTGACGTTGATGCGGCTATACTAGCCGTGGCACGTCCCTTGTGCTGCAACCTACTGTCCGCTGCGAGTGACTCCCACTCCGTGCCATTGTACGAACCCGCATTGACCGCGAGGGTCAGTCACTTGGCAGTGAGTGTTTTTTGCTCCGTGCCTTCTATTGTTGTTTGGCAGTGAGTGGTTCCCGCTCCATGCTCGTTTATTGACCATGTGGACTTTCATTGGAGGAAACCAGCGTCGCTGGTGAACATATTTACCACTCACCTTTCTGTCGACCATTTCCTGATGTTCCTGAATGCCTTCTTGAAGGTGACAAGTCTGGAGAGTCGTGCCGTCCTCTCCTCAGAGAATTATCTGGGGAGTAATGGCGACCTATCCTCGAAGGAGACGTGTCTGGAGAGTCATGTCTTGCTTTTCTGATGGGAGAATTGTGCCTCCTGTCTTTTGATGACAGCCCCGGTGAGTCTTGGTGAATTTCGCTAGATTCCACAGACTCTACATGTTCCCCCTTTGTTTCATCTTCCTTGTTCTCATCAGCTACAGGAGAGGGAAGACTAAATGATAATCTTTAACAAAAGAACCGATTATGTTCATGTTTCACCAATTACCTCAGACTTTTTTTCCATCTGTTGCTGGTCCTGAAGACTTCCAGCTGTTTCACCTCCTCTGGCCGCTCATCAATGAACTCAACAATCTTAGTAGGGACACAAATTCTTCAATATTAAATTTCCATGAAATGTGACCCCTCTAACAAATAAAAGTAGCCTATGAGTTCTTTGTCTCCGTTTATGTCAGAATTCAGCTTTTTTTTTTTTACTGGATCATATGAACAGATAATAGGAAAATAATATTTTTTTCCACAAATTATTATTAATATTTGTTGTAAAAAAACAAATATGAATTTGCTTTTATTTAGTCCTGATTATGGTACAAAATATCTTACACGTGATCACTTTTAACAAAAATGATAAAAATGGCACAAAAGCACATTGATTGGGTCATTTCTGACCCACTCGCGATGAAGTCGTAGAGTCCAAAAACTTGGGAATCTATGGGTTTAATTTAAGTTCTATTTTGTATGGCTCCCGCCCTTTAAACCACGCCTATTGGATGACATCACAGTACCTCGTCCTATCACTAAAGAGCTTTCATGTACGCCCGCCTACCAGGCGGGTCCCACCGTCCCTATATTAGGGACTGAGACCCCTCAATCGTCTCCTTTTTCATCTTTACCTCTGCTATCCAAGCATTACAGAAAATATGTCTACTCCGGTTCGACCATGTGACGCCTGCTCGCAGGCTAACATCCTCCCGGACGACCTGCACTCCAAGCGCTTCCTCAGCCTGGGACCGGTTCACGCTGGCATGGCCCTCACCGCACAGGTATCGTGTGCTTTCTGCCCACTTCTCTCCTCCAAAGAGAAGCGTCGTCGTGTCAACTATTTCCAGGGGGCCGCTGACGCTAACCCCCCTGTTGACGACGTTCCATCTGAACCTCCAACCATGGAGTTGTTCGCTGCTGGGTTCACGTCTGGTGACTCAGACCTAGCCGAACTTACAGACGAGGAGACTGCTAGTCTGGCGGATGTTTTCCTGGAGGCCCTCGAGCCCGCTCAAGAAGCTCTGGGACAGAGCACCCCTCATGGCCACGAGTATGCCTCCGGGCCGTCTCTTCCCACCATTCGGGCCCTTCTGCAAGAACTGCCAGCCATAGTGCAGTCTGCTTCTGCCAACAATGGACTTGAGGTCCCGGTCCCTGTGTCTCCTCGTGCTAACCTGTTCACGGGACAATTCGGCGCCTCCCAGGCTTGGTGCCCCGACCCTGTGTTCCCGCTGTTTCCAACGGCAATGGAGTTTTGGACTGCTTCCTACCCTGAACCTTCCCGCCTGTTTCTGTGTGTGCAAGGGTTCACGGACAACGGTTTTCCAGCGGTTCCACCACTTGAACCGGACCTAGTGTCCCTGCTGGGTGCTAAAGCCAAGATCGTAGGACGCCGAATCGTGCCTGTGTCCAAGTATGACCAAGTTGACGCACGTTTCACGGATCGTGCTCATCAGTGTGCTGCCCAGTCCGGTGCAGCCTCCAGCAACATAGCTCTCCTAGCTTCCAACGTGTCCCGGCTCGTCGAGGACTCCGAGCTCCCGGAAGGAAAAAAGGATTTGATCTGTAAGATGGCGGACACCATCCTCAACCTGTCTGCCATCAACCTAATCTGTGCTTCCCGCATCGCTGTGTGGCAGATTATGGTTCAACGCAACATGTGGTTGCGCTCCCTCACTTCCACGCCAGAGCAGCTTCAGAAGAGCATGCTGGATGGTCCGATAAGCCCAGATGCCCTGTTCGGCACCCAGTTTCGCTCGGCCATTGAGAGCGCTCAGAAAACCGCCGAGCTCTCAGCCACGATGAGGGACCTGGTGCAGCCTCCTGCTAACCGTCACTATGTCGCCAAATCTCGGCCGTGGGACGACCGCCGTGCACAGCGGTCCTGCCAACGGAGGCAAAACGGCCCGGAACCCTCTCGCCGTCAGCCTCCGCCGCCTGCCGCTGCCTCTCGACCAGCAGCGGGCTTTCAGCGACGCCGCAGGAGCTGACCTCCCACTCCCGGGTGGCAGGCCCCGAGCCAGGACCAACCTCCTCGGAGGCCAACACAATGACTCCTTGGGGGGAATGTGTGTGATTTTCATTGTGATTCCACAATAAACTTGTGTTTGACAAACAATGGAATGGTTTCTGAACAGAGCTTATCAGGTGATTCACTGGAGCACTCTGCTCGCTCGTCACGCACGTTTCCCACACATGGTGTTAAAGTCGGTAATAACCTAGCTAATGTTAGCGTAGGATTAGCATCGACTGTGCATGCTGCTTCGCACTCCTCACAGCTAGTGAGAGGTTCAATTTCCTCGCTTAGTCCATTAGCTACCCCGCTCTCGGTGCGAGCTAATAAAAGATGTTTTCCCTTTTCTGAGCGTGATGAGAGTCTGCACAATAATGCAGTCTCTCTGACACACTATTCGCTGAAGACGGCCGCCATTTTAGATTGTGCCCGACCTCGGCCGAACACACTTCCCGCTGTTCGGGCAAACTCGGGGGGATCTCCTTCTTCCGCGTTGACGTCGGTCACCCCTCCCTTTCGAGGACTGCCCCCCATGGGTCACCCCGCCTCTCGTGCGGAAGCGGCAACGGAGGTAGGGGCTCCTCATTGGCTCAGAGACGTGCGTCTCGCATCAGTACTACGCGCACGTCCCCTCTCCATCTTTGCACACGTGTGGTCACGTGTTTGCCACATGAGCCCATGGATTCGCAATGTAGTACATTACGGTCACAGGCTCCAGTTTCGGTCACGCCCTCCCCCGTTCACGGGGATTGTCGAAACGAAGCTAACATCAGTGGCTCAAACGCTAGCTCTTCGGTCGGAATTACGAGAACTCCTGGACAAGGAAGCCATTTCCAGGGTTCCACCCGGAGAGGAGAACACGGGGTATTATTCCCGTTACTTCCTGGTTCCGAAGAAGACCGGAGGAATGAGACCCATTTTGGATCTGTCGGCATTCAACAGCTTCATTATGGTAAAGCATTTTCACATGCTAACTATCAAACAAGCTCTGAGCTATGTGCGCCCAGGCGATTGGTTCACTTCCATCGACCTGAGGGACGCTTATTTTCACATTCCGGTGATTCCCAGACACAGGAAGTTTCTCAGTTTCTCGTTCGACGGGACCCAGTATCAATATACGAGGCTCCCGTTCGAATACTCTCTCGCTCCTCACACTTTCACCAAGTGCCTGGAGGCAGCCCTACAGCCGCTACGCACAGCAGGCATGAGACTCCTGTTTTATCTGGACGATCTCCTCCTCCTGACCCAATCAGAGTCCGAGTCGCGCTTACAGACACAGAAACTAGCGGCGCACTTGACTCAGCTAGGGTTTTCCATCAATTGGGACAAGAGCTCGGTAGCTCCCTCCCAAGTGATCACGTTTCTGGGGGTGGATCTGAACTCCAGAACCATCAGAGCCTGCTTATCCCAACTCAGGATTGTGGACCTGACAGCGATGCTCGGCCGTGTGCGTCCCCGAAGGGTCGTTACCGCTCTCACGGTTATGAGACCTTTGGGAATGATGGCGGCGGGTCATGTTGTCGTCCCGTTAGGCCTACTTCACATGAGGCGTCTTCAACGTTGGTTCTGACGCCTCAAGATTCACCCAATCTGCCACAGGCACCGACTGTTGTTGGTTCCCCCGTCTGTGCGTCTGGACCTCAGTTTTTGGGGGACCCCCAGAAACCTGGAATGCGGAGTCCCGCTAGGCTGCGCGACCACCCATGTCTCAGTATTGACAGACGCATCTCTGTCAGGCTGGGGGGGTACATTTTTGTCCCATTCGGTGGGCGGCCGACCACCAACATGCACATAAATGTGTTGGAACTTCTGACTGTACAGAAAGTGCTGATGCATTTTTCAGATCTGCTCTTGAACCGCCATGTTGTTGTCCACACAGACAACCAGGTCGCCGCGGCTTACATAAATCACCAAGGCGGAGTTCGATCGGCCGCGCTCCTGAGTGTAGCCAGATCCCTTTTGTGTTGGGCCCAGACACATCTCCTGTCGGTACGGGCGGTTTACATTCCGGGTATTCTGAATGTAGGAGCAGACATTATGTCCAGAGGGGGGCCGCGTCACTCAGAGTGGCGCCTCCACCCAGATCTTGTGTCCCAGATTTGTGTCAGGTTCGGGGAAGCAGCTGTGGACCTGTTCGCATCCCGTCAGAACGCACAATGCCCTCTGTGGTTCTCCCTGAGCTCCCGGGACCTTCCACCGTTGGGGGTGGATGCTCTAGCGCACAGCCCCTGGCCCAACCTCCTGCTTTACACCTTCCCCCCAGTTCTACTGATTCCCCGTCTGTTGGAACGAGTGAGATCGGAATGCCTTCTGGTCATATTGGTGGCTCCTCGTTGTTGCTCGGCACCATGGTTCCCGGACCTGCAGATGCTGGTGTCGGGGTGCCCGTGGCCCCTGCCGTGGAGGGAGGACGCTCTTCTCCAGGCAAACGGCGTGCTCCAGAACCCACCGGTCATCGGCCAGAGGTTATGGGTCTGGCCGCTGAGCAGTCACGGCTGATGTCGATTGGACTGGAACCTGATGTTGTCCATACCATCCAGAACGCACGCGCCTCCTCTACAGTGGCGTCCTACTTGGCGAAATGGGCTGCTTTTCAACACTGGTGCATGGAGTGGGACCTGGATCCCCTTACATGTCCCTTACCCAGTGTTTTATCTTTCCTGCAGGTGCTGACACACAGGGGTTTAGCGTTTAGCACTGTTAAACTGTATGCTGCAGCCATTTCTTCATGCCACCAGGGGTTCAGGGATAGGACTGTTTTTGGCCATCCCCTTACTAAACGCTTTTTAAGAGTCGTTAGGAGGCTCAGACCTGCTTCTGTTCCTCTCGTCTCTCAGTGGGACCTGGCTGTGGTCTTACGCGGACTGTCACAGGCCCCCTTTGAGCCTATAGATCAGTCCTCACTTAAATGTCTGTCTCTCAAGACTGCGCTGTTGCTAGCTGTCACTTCTTTTAAGAGAGTTAGTGACCTGTCTGCTCTTTCTGTTTCCCCGTCCTGTCTCAGGATCCGGGATGATGGGGGATCTGCTGTTTTGTGTCCTAACTCAGCCTTTAACCCCAAGAACATATCCAGCTCTTTCAGATCTAGGAAAATCTCATTGGAAGGGTTTTTCCCACCTCCTCATGAGTCAGAGGAGGATGCTGCTTCCCATCTATTGTGCCCGGTGCGTGCACTTAGATGTTATGTGTCTCGCACTGCTCTGCTGCGCAAAACCCAGTGTCTGTTTGTGCATTTCAGGGAAAGTTCCCTTGGTCAGCCGTTGTCATCCCGACGGCTGTCACATTGGCTGTGTGATGCCATTTCTACGGCCTATGTTGCTGCTGGCCTGCCAGCCTTTCAGCCAACCTGGTACTGGCTCAATGTTCAACTTGAACTGTAGCTTGTTTTGTATGGTGTTTACATGATTGTTTACCATAACTATGGTCTGGATGTTCATATGGCATGGTTCTGCCATTTTTTGACCATATGTTGTGGTTTGTGCGTTGACAGTTTTTCCCGATCCTGCCTGTTGGCAACACTCGGATGTGTGTTCATATCTGTCCGCCATGTTATGATATTGTTCTGTTCTTCCGGCTGTTTACATGTTTCACATTTTCACGCCCGTCCGCAGCTGTTGAGGTTATTTTCTTTCTTATTCTTGGCTGGTTGTTTTTTAGAACCAGTGTGGCGTTGACCATATCAGGCTCCGCCCTTAATCCAATTGGCGTGGCTTAAAGGGCGGGAGCCATACGAAATAGAACGTTGGTTACGTATTGTAACCCCAAATTCTATGAGTATGGCGTAGCCCTTTAAGCGCAAGGGCCCCACTGGTTCTGGGGGCTCTCTTGAGCCTTATGGAGAAGATTGAGGGGTCTCAGTCCCTAATATAGGGACGGTGGGACCCGCCTGGTAGGCGGGCGTACATGAAAGCTCTTTAGTGATAGGACGAGGTACGGTGATGTCATCCAATAGGCGTGGCTTAAAGGGCTACGCCATACTCATAGAATCTGGGGTTACAATACGTAACCAACGTTATACCGTCTTAAAGTCAAACCAACATGTGCATTTTAGATGTAGTCTAAAAACTGGACGTGTATCCTAAAATATTCAGAAATCACTGAAGAAGAGAGATTTGCTGTAAAAGCGTCTGAAGTAAGAAGGGGGCTAGTCTAAAAAGCTAGCTGTTTACCACTGGAGCTTCTTCGTCTTCATCCTCCGTCGGCTCTTTGACCATCTGCCTCCAGTCTCTACCATCATCTGCTATTTTAAGTCTGAAATAAAATGAAAATAGAAATAAATGTTATTAAACAATAAAAAGCGACAATTGACACTGTGACTAGCGAAACAGCTAGCATACACCTGAAAACAAACTTTAAATAGAACTAGCTCATAAACTCACCCTTTTTCGGGAACTTTGCGTTGTTTCTTTTTTATCTTTCCTTTTGATTTACTAGAACCTTCGTTGGCTGACAGATAACATTTGAGGTACTCAGCTTTAGAAAGCTCAGCTCCTTTACTGACACTAGCAGAGGCAGCCATGTTGTATGTTGTCAGAATATACGGAAAGCGCCGATGATCAAAATTAGTAAACCGCTCCATCGTCCATGTTATGGTATATATTTTTCAAAATAAACCAGTAATAAAAAAAACAAGAGTCATAATTTGACTTTTGTTTTAAAATAGAAAATATTCAATTGCTTAAAGGAACTAGAGGCAGGAAAAAAGAAACGATGCTCACGAGCGACGCGCCCGGCTCTGCGAGTAACTGCAGCCCAGCACGGGAGCGTGCACAGACGGCTATGTTACACAAACACAAAAATACCATTACCTGACCCTCTTCACACGCTCTCACGCCACACCTCCAATATCTCACGCTGAAAAGGCAACTCCCCGCCGCTCTCACGGACAATATTGCGGCAAAGCAATCCACACTGCAGCCCTGATCACAGCTAATGCTACTACTGTAGCATGTTCACAGCTAATGCTACTGCACGCTAGCTCTCTCTGAGTCATCGGTGAGGTCAGATCATTGTCGTCTCTAAACACAACCTATAATGTTTCTTACCTGCTCACTAGGAAATGAGCCATGGCAGCATCCTTTTTGAGTCCCAGATATAGTTGAAGCAGCCTCCATTCGTCAATCACGTATCCGATATAGATTCGGGTCCCTGCCTGTCTTTTACCATATTTGGTCTTTGACTCACGAGATGCCGCTGAATAAACTTCCTTTGTGCCACGCTTGGTCGTTTGCTGGTTGCAGTAGAATCCATTCCCACAGTTCTTCTTTTGGAGTTTGGCGGTTGGCAAGCAACTTAAGGTGCATTAGCGCCACCTACCGATCTGCAGTGTCGAACACATTTTCTTTCTGTTTTGAAGCTGTCGTGAACGCGCAAGCAGTGTCAATTGACGCCACATCCGTAGGGCAGCGCGGGAAATTCGTGACCGAACTGCAGCGCATTTTGCAGCAAACAGCCTGTTCAAGAAAATGGAACGATACATGGGTGGCCTAATTCTTTTTGGTTTATAACGCTTCATCACCCATTAGCTTTGAAAAAATGAACATACATGTTTAATTTTTTACAGATTTTTTAAAGATCCTGCCTCTAGTTCCTTTAACTCGCGCTGCTACCTCATGATTTCAATGGGTAAACGAGGACGCTGTGTTGGGCAGGGACTTACGGGTGAGTGGTTCATTTGTCCAATCTCATACCTAAACTTTTCGCTTTTCGGCTAAATCGACGTTTTTATGCCAAATAAGCCGTTCTGGTTTCAGCAGTCAACAAGGGAAGGAAGGGATTCGTCTTGGTCACAAACGATCTTTGTTTTAGCGTGTCGTCATTTGACCAATCACAGTCGCGGAAACAGACGCTTGGCAGCGTGGCACCCGCACGGCACTCACGAGCAGCGGCTTTGAGCTTAAAGTTTGTCAAATCAAACAAAATCACCACTAAATAACACGGTTTTCTGTCGAGGACTGTAGCAGATTTACCTCCTTTCAGCCTTTCCCCCCGAGGCTCGTCGTGTTGTTTTTCAAGTCAAGTTCGGAGTTTAACGTAACCACCGCCAGTATTTAACTCCGTTAAAACCAGTAGCTGTATAAATGAAAGGTTAAAACCTAATATTAACAACATAAATACTTTTTTCTGGTGAGAAATGGCCACCAGCATGCTGCAGCCTCACTCATGTAAAAGTCATCCTAATATATTGATCTGGGCAGCGGAAGATTTAAGGAAGCTGATGAGATCATTTCATAATGTTGTAACATTTCTGCAGCACTAAAGCAGAGTTGTAACATTTTGACCTTAGCAGTAGTTTATTAAAGTATTCAAGCAAACAGCTGAGATAAAGCTGCATCTCCCTGCAGCTCCAGCTCTTCCTAAACGTTTAATCAGAACCAACTCATCAGAGCAGCATGAACACAACAATAACCTCCTAAGAACTCTGGAATGTTTTCAGATGTTTTCATGTTTGGTGTTCTGTGAGTTAGTCTCACAGTAATTCTTAATTATATGATGATCCCTAATCATTTCCTGATCATTTTTGTCAGGCATATTTTTTCTTTTGTTCTGAGCAGAGGGACTGTCTAAAGCTCATGGTAGAAAATGGTTTGCATTTTGTAAAAAAATCACATTGATGATTTTTTGTAAGTATTCCAACAAATTATTGTAGCAATAAAAAGTTTGTAAATGTTAGATGTCTCTACAAACCCACTGATGCAACTCTGCAGCATGCGAGGACCTTGTGATCCGGCATCAGTTTTGTCCTCAGTGGACTCTGGTCTGACGTCACTACTTTCGTTCCGGTAACGTTTGATTTACAAATTAAGCACTGACCTCGGCTGATGCAGAGTTGATGAACTTTTCACGGACAAGTAAGTCTTTAAAATCTAAATATATGAAAACACAACATGACATGAGAATAATACTTGTAAAACGTGTTTTAGCTCTGTTTGTCAGCTACAGAAGCACATTCATAAACAAGAAATGTGCAGTCGCCATCTTAAATAACCGAATCGACCGACTCTTGGTGTGATATGCTTGTCAGCCACTAGATGGTGCCATCAGATAAAAGGAACACTCCAGACAGCCGCTTTAATGTAACAAAAACAAATAAAACAGTGGCGGAAATAATTATTTAGTTTGTCCAATGACAAAGAAATGAAAAGTCTCAGAACAGTATCATTTTAATGGTAGATTTATTTTAACAGTGACAGATAGCACATCAAAAGGAAATTTAAAAAAAATGACTTTAAATGAAAGATAGAAACTGATTTGCATTTCAGTGAGTGAAATAAGTATTTGAATAAGACTTGAAGCGTGATGGAAGTCACTGCACATTTATTAAATGATCAATAATATGTAATATTCCATATAAAAATGAATGATCAATCTTATCGATTTTTGAATGTTAATTTAATATTACCTTATTCTTTGTAACATCAGGGACCCGCACACTTCAGAATAATTCAGACAGAGTCAAGAATATAATTATAAAAATAAATTTACAACTATATTTCTGAATTAATGAGGACACAAACAAATTATGATGAATGATGGTTGAAACAAGATAACTGAGACAATTAATGAAATGATGGAATGTGAGCTAGACCGTACGGTTATGTAGCAACCTTGATTAAGTGTCTTAGAACCTGGTAACGTCTGGGTGTAGAAACAGTCGAATTGTACGGTTTAACAAACTATCAATTAATAAAACCCATCTGACATCAGGTTGCAGAGTCTACGCACCCTTTTGTGGAGGTCCTCGTGTGATCCAGGGGTCAGAGAGGTCAGTACGGACAGGCTGTCGGTGGCGTTGACCTCTGAGGTTTCAGGATCGTAGCTTTTTCCCCAAATACGAACCGCTGGTCTGGGTTACCTCCAGGTGACTGCAGGATGCTGGCAGATTTGTTTGCACCAGATGCAGCTTACAAAAAAGTTTGACCTCGGGGTCAAAAAGAGAGGAGCAGATGGCTTGGCTTTCCCGGTGGGCCGAACCAGGTAGTTAGCTAGGAGTCTTAGCTTGTTCAGTCTCTCTTACTTAGTGGCAAAACCCTTGTTTGCAAGCACAGAGGTCTAATATCTCTCGTAATTAATGACCAAGTTTGTGCACATTTTAGGAGGAATTTTGGCTCCTCTTTGCAGATCATCTCTAAATCACTCAGGTTTGGAGGCTGTCTCTGTGCAACTTTGAGCTTCAGCTCCCTCCATAGGTTTTCTATTGGATTATGGTCCGGAGACTGACTAGGCTACTCCATGACCTTAATGTGCTTCTTGAGCCAATCCTTTGTTGCCTTTGCTGTATGTTTTGGGTCATTGTCGTGCTGGAGCACCCATCCACGACCCATTTTCAGTTTCCTGGCAGAGGGAAGGAGGTTGTCACTCAGGATTTGACGATACATGGCTCCGTCCATTTTCCCGTTGATGTGGTGAAGTTGTCCTGTGCCCTTAGCAGAAACCCCCCCCAAAAGCAAAATGTTTCCACCTCCATGCTTGACGGTGGGTACGGTGTTTTGGGGGTCATAGGCAGCATTTTTCTTCCTCCAAACACGGCGAGTTGAGTTAATGCCAAAGAGCTCAATGTTGGTCTCATCTGACCACAGCTCCTTCTCCCAGTCACTCTCTGAATCATTCAGGTGTTCACTGGCAAACTTCAGACGGGCCTGCACATGTGCCTTCTTGAGCAGGGGGACCTTGGAGCACTGCAGGATTTTAATCCATTGCGGTGTAATGTGTTTCCAATGGTTTTCTTGGTGACTGTGGTCCCAGCTACTTTGAGGTCATTAACTAACTCCTCCCGTGTAGTTCTAGGATGATTTCTCATCTTTCTCAGAATCATTGACACCCCACAAGGTGAGATCTTGTGAGGAGCCCCAGACCGAAATCGATTGATGGTCATTTTGTGCTCCTTCCATTTTGGAACAATTGCACCAACAGTTGTCACCTTCTCTCCCAGAGTCTTGCTAATGGTTTTGTAGCCCATTCCAGCCTTGTGCAGGTCTACAATCTTGTCTCTGACATCCTTGGACAGCTCTTTGGTCTTTCCCATGTTGGAGAGTTTGGAGTCTGCTTGAGTGTCGTTAATGAGGGCGACTAATTGAGTAGGAGTGACTAACCACTCTGTGGGAGCCACTGTTTGTGCAGCAGTGCGATACAAATACGTTCTTTAAAAACCATACAGTTTGACTTCCTGACCTACAATGTGGATTTCAGACCCCTCCATGATTTCTAAGTAGGAGAACTTGCTAAATCACAGGGTGTTCAAATACTGATGTTCCTCGCTGTCATTTTTTTTAGTCAAATCAGAACTCTATAAATTAATTTTTATTGTAATTTTACACAAATATTTGCCATCTCTGTTACAAAAACTCTGTCGGACGAACAAGAGCAGATTTTAGCTGATCATTTGGATAAAACAAAAAAATTGTTCCCTTCATATTAAAGCAAATTCTCTGCATATGCTCTCATAACCTACAAGGTCATTTCATGTGTTTGTAAGTCATTGTAATGGGACCCCCACCTCCAGATACCTTAAAGGAGTGAGTGTGTCATTTTTAAAGCTGTTATAGCAAATCTACAGAACAAGCTAGGTTTTGAACGCACACATCCAAGCAGAAAATGGCTCAAATCTTTATTTCAGTGTGATTCATGTAAAAGCTGTTTTATATTGCTTACACAACCATCAGGTTGACTTTACACTGTGATTTTTACAGTGTCATCCCGTGTTCTGCACCTGTCATACAGCTCTGCTTCTGGCCACGCCCATCCATGTTCCTCCTCTACTCTTGATTGCTTCCACCAGCATCTGACTCTTCACTCTCCTCTGTTGCAGTGCTAGATTGTTCTCCAGCTATTCAGCCTCATGTTCATGTTTCTATACTGACTTATTTCACCTTACTGACCATTGATTCTGCCTGCTCTCCTACCAAGTGTTCTCAACCTTGTCTGACCTGTTTGACTTTGTCTCTGCTCATTTGATCCATGGACTATGGATCCGTTTGCCACATTTTATTCTGACCTGGATACCTACTTAGTTTCGGATTATAGTTTAACCACTTTCTGTCCAGGTTTCACAGTTACCTGCCTCCACAGGACCACAGTGATAAACTCTCACCCCTGCTTTCCACCGCAAGTGAAAGCATCGCAAAATGGCCGTGAAACGTACTATGCTTCAATTAGCCGCCGTTATAGTAGACAGGGTCCTTTCCACCGGCAGCTAAGTGTAACGTTCCGGACGCATCCCAGAAGCTACGAGACGCTATCGTTATGTCTCAAGTCTATTTTTTACGCGCTACGCTTCTGAAACACGTCAAACTCCGCAGTTTAGATCGGGACAGACAGGAAGTCAAACACGAAGGCAGTGTGAAACATCCGGAAACTTTCAAAATAAAAGGCAGGTGCAGTACGTCATTTCCTGTGAAACCCCTGCAGCCGATGTAAATAGAACAGAAAATAAACCACAGACCTTTTTGGCTACATGCAGCTGACTTTCTCCTTGCTTGTCATTTTTCGGACTTCTAAAATCATGAATGGTGTTGCAATTCTCCCGTGATTTTGTGACCTCGCGGGATCAGCTGTGTGGAACGCGTTCGCTCCTTTTTTGCGTCAGAATCGCTGCCGGTTGGGAATGACCTTGTGGGTAAAATGCCGCTATTACTTTACGCGCTGCTTTCACGTCCTGTGGAAAGCTGGGGTTAGCTTTAAATTCAACATGGCCTCTCACCCAGAACAACTTCCTGGTTTCTCACTTTATTAACTCCACAGTGTTGCCCTGTAGCTACAACACTCTTCATTAAATGGACCTTGAATGGTGGTTAAAACTACTCCTGCAGTGCTCACTTATGAGGAGAAGCCTGAAAATCACCCTGAGAGGGTAAATTCACCAAATGTTTGACCCAGTTGTCCTAAACTTTGCTAACGATGTTCTGTCTGTTACAGAGCAGTCCCCAGGCGTTGGCCTGCTGCACCTTCCATTCATTGTTAATTGTCATTGGATTGTGCATGTCATGGGTTCTATCAGGCCACAGATCAGAACTATTAAATTCCTGATGGACTTAACCCCTGGATGATCTGGAAGTGCTGCATTGTGCTGCTGGTCGTATTCAGAAGTTTGAACATGACACGGCCATCATGGAGTGCATTGCAGACATCCAGATCAGGGTGAGGAGTACAAGAGTCTGGTGAGGAACTTTGCTACTTGTTGCCACAGAAACCACTTGAACTTAACATCACAAAAACCGAGAATGTGGTGGTAGACTTTAGGAGGTCTGGTCTACAACCAGTTTTGATTGAGGGAGAGGGAAAGGAAGTGGTCAAAAAATACAAGTAAGTCGACCTGTAGGTGGAGAAAAACTGGACTAGAGGCACAATACACACCACCTGTACAGGAAGGGCCAGAGCAGATTGAACATCAGGAGTCTGGTCTTTCAACATCTGTAAGAAGCTCTTGGAGAATGGAGATGTCCTACCAGTCTGCAGTAGCCTCTGTGATCTACTATGTGGTAGTCTGCTGGGGGAGCAGCACACAAAAGGATAATCCAGACCGGAGAAACCTGATCGGGAGCTTTCTGTGGTTTTACAAAACCGGACTCCCAGGGGAAAGTGGCAGAGTAGAGAACACTTAAAAACTGCTGTGCACCAGGAACAACACCAGGCACCTACTGCATCATCATGAGAAACCAGAGAAGCCAGAACAGCCTCCCCCAAAGTCAAGAACCAACAGACACACGAACTCCTATTGGGAGGAGGAACAGGTGAAGGACTGAGACTGAGAGAAGTGGTGCAACACATGCAACACTATAAGATGTGCAATATTACTATAAATACTTCAAGAAATAGTGATCATTTAAATGTTTGTCTTTTTCTCTCTTCCCTTATTTACATCCTTTTTTTCCTTTCCTGCTGTATTTACCTACTGATTATTGTTAGTAGGGATATATCAGCATCAATATCGGTATCGGCCAATTTTAGTCATTTTTTAACGTATCGGTATCGATCTGGTAAGTACAACTGGGCCGATATTAGCAAACGATACTTTTTCCCATCTTGTTGCTGTTTGTGTAATATATATTTTCAATACAACATTTCCAGTGTTATGACGAGAGCTTGTTCTTCCGTCAGAAGGAAGGCGGTAAAACCTGCTGCCACCTAGCAGTCAGACTATGAATTGCAGCACACAAACAAAATAAAGTGAATGTTTGCATGGAAATCCTCAATAAAAAAAATCTATACACTGCTTTTATATGTCGAGTCACTATATGAACATGAAATATTGCGATATAATGCACCGTTACATCCCTACTTATATTAATGTAATATCGGTAAATTTTACATATCGGTGCATCACTGATTGTTAGGCGTGCTACTGCTACTCATGTTACTATTGCTAATACTGGGAAACAGAATTTCTCAGAGGAAATTTTCCAAGCAATTAAAAAAGTTCATCTGAGTCCGATCCTGATTTTTACACTTGAATATAACCTCAGAACTCTGTAAAGTTGTGTGAAATTGACTGTGGAGTAAAAGTGTATGAAATAACTGCTATGCTTTGGAGATTGAAGTTGCTCCACACTTTGTTCTTGGTTTTACTCAGACTAGCTGTTCGCTTAGCAGTTTGATTGATGTAAACTCCATTTCTCTGAACAGAGGCCATTCAGTAGTTTAAAACAGCTATAATTATTTAAAGAAACATGCAGACTTCCTGTAATTCAACCTTTTTTAGGGAAAAGTGAAGTTTGTCGTGGAGTGTCTTTGTTGAAAATAAATTCATGCATTTTACCGTTTAAATGTCTCTAATACTGAACAGACCGACATCATTATGCCACCACTAAAACGATGTAAAATGTGTACAAAGCTTGTTTTGTCATCAGTATTGCTTTCATTTGCTGTAAATATGAGATGGAATTAAAAGTTTGGTTTGAAGTCTCAGAAGGCAGGTGGTGCTGTCAGAACTCCTCAAGATTCCACATAGCAGCAACTCACAAAATTGAAATCTCATAACCATCTTCTTCCTGCTGAGGTCCAAACAAGAACATCTGGTAAGAACTATTCACTGCTAAACTGTAAATGACCTTGTATTTCTGATTTATTCATGCATTAGTTTCTACCTCTCCATTTGTGACATCAGTGGTTGATGAATCAGTAGAGGCCGAGAGTCGAGGAACGCACGAGTCTTTGCTTTCCTGAACTTTTGCAGGACTTGGTTCGTTGTTTTCATTTTCTTTCTCAGCAGCGTTGTCTTCACAGAAGAGAAGAGGAGACAGACCCAGCTACAGGAAGAAAAGAGAAAAGCACATAATAAAAACCTAAACTAAACTATATGTTTACACCTGGGGCATCGATATCCACTGTACTAAAGTCTGGAGCACCCACTGCCCTTTTGGAACTTGGTCAGGGTGGCATCCAGCATGTAAAACTGAGCGCTACCGCAGATCTTTCATCCCCTCTGCAGTAAGAGTGTATAACTCCTCAGTTTAAGCTGTACTGGTATCATCCTGGTACACAATACCACCAATGCAATATTCATGTGTTCTATACTTGTGCAATACCAGATTCACATTGTTGTCTGTGTCTCTTACAGTATGTTGCATAGTGTTGGTACCAAGTTTGTTTTTATTTTTTATTTGTGGTTTTTTTAGTGATCTAAGATTACAATACTAGATTACTGCCTATGTGTATATACATGCATCCTTGTTTTTATCTTTCGTCTAATTACCCTTTGAGTGATGGTGCTGCTGTGACAAGTGAATTTCCCCACTGTGGGATCAATAAAGTCTATTCTTTTCTATTTAGGTGTTTCTCTGCTCCAACACACTTGATTCACCTGTTCAGCAGCTCGTCAGGCTCTGCAGAATCATTTAAATCACCTGCTGGTTAATATCAGGTGTGTTGAAGCAGAGAAATAAATAAAACATGCTGGATACCGGCCCTCCAGGGCCAGGGTTGAGAAGCCCTGCCTTATAGGAAGCCCATTTCAGCCATTTTTATTGACAGTCTCATTCTTTTAGTCATTCAGGTCATGGCCATAGGTGATGACAGGGACTTAGCATGATTGGTCAACCAACTACTTTGCCTTTTCATTCAGCTCTCTTTTCACAACAACAAACTGGTGCATGCACACACACACACACACAGATCATTTTATCTTTGCAGCGATGGTGTACCAGTGAGAGCACACAATTTTGCTGGTGGTGGCTGGTCCCTCCGACCACCACCAGCAGGCAAGGAGGGTGAAGTGTCTTGCCCAAGGACACAACAACTGACACAGACAGAGCCAGGGTTTGAACCGGCAACCCACCAATTACCCCAGAGCCACTGTCAACTCCTTGGTTGTGCCTAGAAAATCTGCCCATAAATGACAAAAAATGGGTGATTAAGGTCAACCCTGATGGAGTCCAACATTTACTGGAAACATCCATCCATCCATCCATTTTCATCCGCTTATCCGGAGTTGGGTTGCGGGGGCAGCAGCCTGAGGAGAGAGACCCAGACCTCCCTCTCCCCAGCCACTTGGGCCAGCTCCTCCGGGGGAATCCCAAGGTGTTCACTGGCCAGCCGAGAGACATAATCTCTCCAGCGTGTCCTGGGTCTTCCTTTAGGTCTCCTCCCGGTTGGACGTTGCCTGGAAAACCTCACCAGGAGGCATCCTGACCAGATGCCCAAGCCACCTCAACTGGCTCCAATCGATGTGGAGGAGCAGCAGATCTACTCTGAGCCCCTCCCAGATGACCGAGCTTCTCACCCTATCTCTAAGGGAGAGCCCAGACACCCTGCAGAGAAAACTCATTTTGGCCGCTTTTATCCGCGATCTCGTTCTTTCTATCACTACCCAAAACTCGTGACCATAGGTGAGGGTAGGAACGTAGATCGACCGGTAAATCGAGAGCTTTGCCTTTCGGCTCAGCTCTCTCTTCACCACGACAGACCGGTACAACGCCCCCATCACTGCAGACGCAGCACCAATCCACCTATCAATCTCGCGCTCCATCTTTCCCTCACTCGTGAACAAGACCCCAAGATACTTAAACTCCTCCACTGATCGTTACTGGAAACAATGCTGACTTATTACTCAAACCTCCCCATGAAAAACCTTCAGAAAGCCTAGAGACCTACAGCTTAGACCCTTTTTTAAAATTACAGGAATGCAAGACTCTTAAGAGCAATGTTGTATCTGGTTCAGTAGAAACCAACCTTGGTGTAGAAATCTAGCCCTGGGGGGGAGATCGAGGTGAGGGAGACCTTCTTTCCACTCAGTCGTACTCTGTCCACTATCTCCTCATGCTTCAGAGACTCCACCGACTCTCCGTTGACCTCCAACAGGATCTCTCCATCCTTCATGCCTCCCTTCTCTGCTGGACTGCTTTGGTCCACCTCACGCAGAACATGATCTAATCATTTAAAACAGATCAAAATCAAAGGTTTAAACTGAGAGGGCTTAAATCCTAGATCTTTAAGTCCTCTCCTACATGTGCTTCCTGATGGTGTCTTCTCCAGCCGGAGGAGAAAGCCGTAGCCCTCGGGTCCAGCGATCAGGTGGAGCTTTTTGGCTCTGAAGGGCAGCTTTTGTGGGACAGCCATGGCAGGCAGGATGGGCATCTTCTTCTGCATGTAGATCTTCTCACTTTCACTGTCTACCACTAGGATGGTGATGTTATTGCCACATTTCTTCATCTACAACAAAACATCAGTTATCAGCTGGGTTGGACACAATAATCTCAGTCTACAGTCATTAGATTTGTTTTTTGAGGATACAAACCATTCGTGTTAGGGCAGAGTGTGTGAGATGGGACACCATTGCTCCATTCATCCACACGAGGTGATCACCTCTACACACCCCCGCCCTTTCTGCTGCGCCTCCTTTCACCAGGTTCACAGAGAAGCGACCTTTCTCTCCTACAGAGCAGGAGCAGCTGAGTGACACCACACTGTCTTCCACGTTAAACTAATCTAATCAGGTATGTTGGACTTGTTAAGGAGCTGCGTTACCTTCCAGGGGTGAGAAGCTGATACCCAGACCTGAGACTTGATCCTTGGTGATGTGGCAGAGCCTGGGTGGTTTGCAGCCTTCCTCCTTGTGGACTTTGACCAGACTTTGGAGGTCCTGACCTTGTGAAACCGCCTGCTCGTACTCCTCCCCACCCAGCACTAACAGACATAACTGTTGGCCGCTGAGTTTAATCTTTCTTGCCACCTGAAGTAAAGAAAGGGAGAACATACAGTGCATCCAGAAAGTATTCACACACCTGTCTACATAAGGTCCCACAGTTGACAGAGCATGTCAGAGCACATTGTCATTATGGGGTGTTGTGTATAAAATTTAATCCATTTTGGAGTAAGCCTTTAGTGAAAGTGATGCTCTAGTGTAACCGATGGGGTCCTGTGGGGGAAGGTGGTGTTACCTCAGGGTGGGGAATGTCATCAACATAGCAGTTGTTGACCTGTAGAAGTCTGTCTCCATCTTGAAGACCGCTGCGTTGTGCCACCCCCCCTGGCACCACGTTTCTGATCACATGTCCATGACACCCACGCTCCATCCGCAGGTTGAAGCCATATGTCTCTTTGTCTTCTTGTTTCAGAACACAGAGACGAGGCCTGGGGGCTGACCCAGATTCTGGAAGGGGAGAGGGAGAGAACTGCTGCCACACAGAGCTGACTTTCCTCATAATCTGTTACACCGAGACAGAAAATACAGGATACCTGGAGCATCCGTGAAGACCATCACTGGGTTATCTACTCCTTCTTTTGGATTAAATGTGAATGTCCTTTAAGAGATCAAATGAAGACATCATCAGTCACAAAAGACGTGATAAAAATAGTATTGAAATTCAAAACCTTTTCAAGTAAACAGATTTTTGTTTCTTTTTGTGCAAAATATCTAATATTGAAGGCTAATCTGTTCTTATTTTAATTAGTTTAAACATCTGCATCAGTTGCACCTTACAAAAATGTTATGCTGTTTATTTAATTTGATCCCATCTATTCTTACAAGCGACTGCTGGCACATCAACATCTTAGATTATCTTCCCTGTTCTGGTTTCTCCCTGAATGTAGGTGTTACTAATTTAATCCCATTTAGTTGGAGAACATTTCACAACAGTTTTGTTATTTTGCTACTTTACAACATTTTTGAGTTTAGTTCAATTGTAAGTGCATTTTAATCAAGTTTTAATCAAGCTATAATTCCAGTTATAATCTAGTTATAATTTAGTTATAACCCAGTTAGAATCCATTTATAACCCAGTTACAATCTAATTAGAATCAGTTATAATTTAGTTATAATCCAGTTATAATCTAGTTAAAATTCTAGTTATAATCCAGTTGAAACCCAGTTATAATTTAGTTAAAATTCAGTTATAACCCAGTTACAATCTAGTTATAATTTAGTTCTAACTTAGTTATAACCCAGTTATAATTCCTGTTATAATTCAATTATAACTTAGTTATAATTCAGTTGTAGCCCAGTTATAATCCTGGTATAATTTAGTTTTAACCCAGTCATAATCCAGTTATATCCCAGTTAAAATCCATTTACAACACAATTATAATCTAGTTATAATCTTGTTATAACCTAGTTATAATAATTTATAATTCCAGTTATAATTTGTTATAATCAGTTATAACCCAGTTACAATCTAGTTATAATTTATTTCTAACTTAGTTAAAATCCAGTTATAATTCCTGTTATAATAAATTATAATTTAGTTATAATTCCAGTTATAACCCAGTTTAAACCAGTTATAATTTAGTTATAATTCCAGTTTTAACCCAGTTTAAACCGGTTATAATTTAGTTATAACTC
>SSNS01000260.1:0-10000 GCA_006937985.1 Aphyosemion australe | reverse complement strand
GCACCAGCTGTCAGATCTCAAACGTTACACTCCTTCTGCCTACTGAAGCAGAGAGGTGGGGGGATGATAAAGTCTGGCCAAAGCTAACATACAGTAGCATTTTAGCTACTTTCTGATTTAAAAAAATGTTTGACTTCTATTTTGTTACAGTTTACCCAGTTACATTTTATTTCTCTCACAATTCCAACCCCTCCTCCTTAACCCGGGCTTGGGACCGGCAGAAGTGACCAAAAAAGGACACTCTGGCAGAGTTAGTTGGTTTTTTTTGTTTTTTCATTTACCTATTTTTATTCAATTCAATTCTGTTTATTCAGGGTTTTTTTAGTGATCGACGATGGGGAGGTATTTTGTTTAAATTAAAGCCTATAGCTTTAATTTCTTTTAAGGGGGGGAAGTGTTACAGCCCTTGGCTGTTTATATATTTTATTTTCTCCCCTGGTTTCCTCCCTTCCAGTGTGTGTGAGAGAGGAGAAGGCCCGCCACACCTGGTTCCTCTCCCCCTGATTGGCTTTACCAGCTGTCCCAAGTTGTAATCAGGCTGGCTCTACTATAAAAAGCCAGCCTGTCTTCAGTTCAGGGGGGCAGCAGGACAGAGGTTCTCTGGACTGTTGTCTCCCCGGTGGTTTTTTGGTTTTAAACTTTGTTTGATTTGGTTTTGTTTTAAATAACATGTCTCTGCTTTTATTCCCCATTTTAGGAGAAGACTGAGGTCTTAAGGGGAATACACTGTGGAGCTAAGGCTAAGTTACTAGAGACCTTTGGGCGAAATTGTTCAGGTCTCTACATAAGTGTTTTGGTCAGCAGAGACTCTGGGTATAGTTGTTATCGTTTTGGCCACCGGTTTAGTTAGTCATCTTGTGTTTATTGTTCAGTTCCCTTTGTAAATAAATTGTTTCAATTATTTTTGCACCCGAGCACGTGTCCTTTGTTACCCAAGTCACCTAGACGACCTGGGTCTGTAACAAATGGGGGCTCGTCCGGGATCTTATGATCCCAAGCCACGTTGGACATGTGTTCGGGTGCTTGTTTAATTTTATGGTTTATTTTTCAGCTGCTCTGTTCCATCCACTTTTGTTCTGTTTGGTACCTGTGGGGGTGTGCGTGTGGGAGGTGACACTAGGCTGGAGTGGACAAAGATTCGTCCTGATGCGTCGTCTGCGGGTGAGTGACCCCCGCTGGTTATTGCCTCCTTCTGGACGTGAAGGATGTGTCCTATGACTGAGACGCGTCACCCTGACGACACTGCCTCCTACCATGTCGCGGACGAGGAAGTGCCCTGCAGGGGACTCGTGAATGTGGAGGAGGATGGAGGCACTGGACCATGGGTTTACCTTCGCTCAGCACTGTGTGGTGATCCAATTTTGAAAAGGGACAAGTGTGTCTCGTTGGACTTCTAGGGACTGTGTTGATCCACTTTGCCGTTGGTCACCTCCCTCGCTACACGTTGCACCCCCCCGGAATTTGGAAGGAGCACTTTGTTTTGTTTGTTTGGGACTGTTTTGTTTGTGTGGGGTAGCCTGGCAAGCCATCCTATATATGTGTATATATAGTCTGGCCACGAACCATTGACGGCTCTCAGTGGTGAGGCGGGATCTACGGTTGTCTTTCAAAATGTCAGCACGCAATTGGATATCGCTAGGACCAATCAGAGTAACGAACAACGTGACGTAATCGCAGCGATGGAAAAGCGGGACCCACTAATGGCGTCAATGATTTCTGTCGTTTTCGTATAAAAACATGTGAATATCAGGTGTACTGGGACATTGCACTACATTGTTTGATAAAAATAAGAAGCTGCTAAGTATAGCCGACAGACTTACGCACGTTGGAGTCTAAATAATCCAATGTTGATGACAAAGCCGTTTCAAAAGAACGTGGCTCCGGCGCTGCCGCCATGTTGCTTGGGTTTGCGGCCGCAGCGCTGACGTCATCGGCTACTTCCGCTCTGTGATTGGCCCACAATATAGAGCGCTGTGATTGGCCCAACCAAAACTATAGCGAGTTGTGATTGGATAGACACAGCAGTGGTTTGTGCTGCGAGGTTTCCAATGAAGCGTGCCTAGACCAAACTCTGCAAAGCAAGAATTGGTCTAGTTCACTAGGCTATGTGTGGGGAGGTTTTTTGTTTAAATTAAAGCCTATAGCTTTAATTTCTTTTAAGGGGGGAAGTGTTACAGCCCTTGGCTGTTTATATATTTTATTTTCTCCCCTGGTTTCCTCCCTTCCAGTGTGTGTGAGAGAGGAGAAGGCCCGCCACACCTGGTTCCTCTCTCCCTGATTGGCTTTACCAGCTGTCCCAAGTTGTAATCAGGCTGGCTCTACTATAAAAAGCCAGCCTGTCTTCAGTTCAGGGGAGCAGCAGGGCAGAAAGGTTCTCTGCACTGTTGTTTCCCCGGTGGCATTTTTGTTTCACATTTTATATGATTTGTCTTTGATTTGATTAACAACTTGTCTCTGCTTTGTTTTATTCCCTTTTAGATGATGACTCAGCTCATAAGGGAATCCACTTTTGAGGGTTTCTGACGCCTCGTCGAAACCGGAGTAGGGTTAAATTAACCTGAGACCTTTAGTGGGATTTTGTGCAGGTCTCTAGTATAAAGTGGTTTTGTGTAGCAGAGACTAAGTGTAGGTTGTTTCGATTATAGTTTTGCCACCGGTTTGATTTGTTATCTTCTGTTTGTTCAGTTCCATTTGTAAATAAATTGTTTCCAATGTTTTTGCACCCGAGCATGTGTCCCTACTTCTTGTTACCCAGGTCACCTGGACGACCTGGTCCGTAACAAATGGGGGCTCGTCCGGGATCTTATGATCCCAAGCCACGTTGGACATGTGTTCAGGTGCTTGTTTAATTTTATGGTTTATTTTTCAGCTGCTCTGTTCCATCCACTTTTGTTCTGTTTGGTACCTGTGGGGGTGTTCGAGTGGGAGGTGACACTAGGCTGGAGTGGACGAAGATTTGTCCTGATGCGTCGTCTGCGGGTGAGTGACCCCCGCTGGTTATTGCCTCCTTCTGGACGTGAAGGATGTGTCCTATGACTGAGACACGTCACCCTGACGACACCGCCTCCTACCATGTCGCGGACGAGGAAGTGCCCTGCAGGGGACTCGTGAATGTGGAGGAGGATGGAGGCTCTGGACCATGGGTTTACCTTCGCTCAGCACTGTGTGGTGATCCAAATTTGAAAAGGGACAAGTGTGTCTCGTTGGACTTCTAGGGACTGTTGGTCAACTTCGCCGTTGGTCACCTCCCTCGCTACACGTCGCGCCACCCCGGAATTTGGAAGGAGCACTTTTGTTTTGTTTGTTTGGGACTGTTTTGTTTGTGTGGGGAGGTATTTTGTTTAAATTAAAGCCTATAGCTTTAATTTATTTTAAGGGGGAAGTGTTACAGCCCTTGGCTGTTTATATATTTTATTTTCTCCCCTGGTTTCCTCCCTTCCAGTGTGTGTGAGAGAGGAGAAGGCCCGCCACACCTGGTTCCTCTCCCCCTGATTGGCTTTACCAGCTGTCCCAAGTTGTAATCAGGCTGGCTCTACTATAAAAAGCCAGCCTGTCTTCAGTTCAGGGGTGGCAGCAGGACAGAGGTTCTCTGGACTGTTGTCTCCCCGGTGGTTTTTTGGTTTTAAACTTTGATTTGGTTTTGTTTTAAATAACAACATGTCTCTGCTTTTATTCCCCTTTTTAGGAGAAGACTGAGGTCTTAAGGGGAATACACTTTGGAGCTAAGTTACTAGAGACCTTTGGGGGAAATTGTTCAGGTCTCTACATAAGTGTTTTGGTCAGCAGAGACTCTGGGTATAGTTGTTATCGTTTTGGCCACCGGTTTAGTTAGTCATCTTGTGTTTATTGTTCAGTTCCCTTTGTAAATAAATGGTTTCAATTATTTTTGCACCCGAGCACGTGTCCTTTGTTACCCAGGTCACCTAGACGACCTGGGTCTGTAACAGACGATTACAATACTAGATTACTGCCAGGGCTCAAATTACACACACGCTTCTGGGGGAGCCCGGTGTTCCCGGGGGGTGACGGGGAGTCAAGCGATCTCCTTCATAGAAACTCTGTGTGTCGTTTCATCTTATTTTTATCTTATTTTACTGGGTGTATTGGCTGAGGCCTTCTGGTGGAGCCCATCACCCTTCCAGGGGAGCCGGGCTTCCCCTAGCTCCCCTGTAATTCGAACCCTGATTACTGCATATGTGTATATACATGTATCCTTGTTTTTATTTCTCTTCTAATTATCTTTTTGAGTGTTGGTGCTGCTGTGACAAGTGAATTTCCCCACTGTAGTATCAATAAAGTCTATTCTATTCTAAGTTTAGTAGAGTTGTGACCAGTTTTGTAGGAATTATTAAGGATTTAATCAATCTAGGGGGCTCTGTCTCTAAATTCTTAGGCAGTTATTACAAATGTCATTTATGTGAAGCTTTATGAAAATCAGGTCTTCAAGTCCCAAGTAGCTATTCATCACACAATGGTGAAATTACATCTCCGCATTTGACCCATCCCCATGGTGGGGAGCGGTGAGCTGCAGCTGTGGCCGCGCTCGGGAACTATTTGGTGGTTTAACCCCCCAATCCAACCTCTTAATGCTGAGTGTCAAGCGAGGAGGCATTGGGTCCCATTTTTTCAAAGTCTTTGGTATGACCCGACCGGGAATCGAACCCTGATCTCCCAGTCCTGGGGCGGACACTCTACCACTAGGCCACCGGAGCTGTGTTTTATTTAGAACAAACCATCTCTAATAGGGCGGAGCTAAAGTTATTTCAACTAATGACAATATGAAATGTGTTGGCAGTGTTTGTGTGATGACACAAAGCAAGTTTGGTACGGTTGTGAACTTTTTTGTAGACGTTATTAAATGCCTGTTAGGCAGGCCCCTCTTTGAACGAGGGGTACGGACGAGTCTGGAAAGAATAATCATGCAGGAAATGCTGTAAGCATTCAAAATTATAAATACATACATTGCTGCCAAACCGTTGAAGAAAACGCACAGTGAAAGCCGTTACGAAAGACGGTCCCTGTTGGATCATGTTTTTATTGTGAACACAGCTGGTTTGTTTGATTTAGTGATGAACCGCTCCTGTAAAAACTAATGAAGGCTGAGGAGACATTTCAGCAGTTAGATTAAGTTGTTAAAAAGACGAATTTACAGCTAGGAGATAAGTTTTACTTTTGCTTCTGCTAACAAACCCTAGGGGGTGCTAAAAACAAGCCAAAATGGCTAAGTGTTCCTTTAAGGTTAGTTTCACGGTAGGTCATAAATTGTATAAGGTTTTTGGTACATTGGGATTTTATTTCCTGATAAACACATTCCCGATGTGGAGGGCTGTTCAGTGTCTGATAATTTTCTGTAGGTCATTAATACAGTGCATTTTGGGTCCTGATACGCAAGAATCTCATTGTTTTTCTAAATATTTCATCTCGTATATATTTAGCCTGAGAAATCGTTATTGGTTCAATTTTGACAGGCATCCCCCGAGTACTAAATTTACGCCGACACTCTTGTAACTCGCGTTGTTGCATTTGAATTTCAAATTCCTTTTAAAAAAGTAATTGTTTGGTCTTTTTGATTTATAAAAGCAAACGGTTATTTTTATTTTTCATAAACGCTTCATCATGTTGGTATTGTTGCACGAGGTCTGTAATGCTGTGTTCACACCGGCCATAAAGTATGCGTCGCCAGCGTCAAATTTCAATGTTAAGTCTATGGTAAGGCGCGTCAGAGCTGCGTCAAAGTCCTTGCGTCGCTTTGTGAGTGTTGGGCGCGTCAAAGCTTGATACTTTTCACGCTTTTCAAGCTTTGACTCAAGCTTGCAACGCAAACGTCAAGCAAGTTCAGCTAGCTGAACTTTCTGCGTCGCTTTACAAGCGTCAACCAATCAGAGCGCCAGTTGATACGTCACAGCAGAGCGAGGGAACCCGTTTGCAACTATCGGGAACTGTATGACCCGTCTTGCTACGCTTACCGAGATCGGAATAGAAAGGACCTTGCTTGGAGGAAGATTGCTAGAGAACTTGGCGTGTCGGGTGAGTGTTTTTTCAACATTTATGCCTACATTGTCTCGATAGGATCCGCCATTGTTACAAACATCTGACAACAGAGAGCCGCGCATGCGCACTTTCCTCCCTTCCCCTCCCCGAACGCAAGCTGCGTCAACGCAAGCTGCGTCAATGTCAAAAATATATAGGCGTCAAAAACGGCATGAAGTATGCGTTTGTGGCATGATCAGAGTCTTAAATCAGATAATCCTGCCAACAACGCCAAAATGTGGCATGATCAAGGGGTTGTTGGTAGTACCAACTGACAGTTCCAAACAACGCCACCTAGGGAATTTCACCCTAGGAATCATTTCGACCCTTAACGTTACATTAAAGGCACCCAGGTTCATTTTAAGCACAGGAAGTTGGGAGTCGTGGGTAGAGAAATCAATGATTTATTAAAACATAAAATAATCACAGTTGGAGCTTACCGGCTGGGGCTAACTAAAAAGGGGATTGGTGGGCATCCACCACCACCACCAGGACACCCGTGAAACACTACACACGTGGAAGACGAAAAACCCCACCACCAACGAAACCAACACGCCACACAAGGGAGGGGAACAGGATGCCACACCCGGGGAAAGCACCACACCCGCCGGCAGTCTCCAACTGGAACAGAGTCTGGAATAAAACATAGTTAAAAACAATATAAGACAATAAAATCACGTTCGACGACTCCACTCAGTCGTGGTCCACATCGCTGCAGGAATTGCAGTCTTTAAAAATGGCAGCAGAGTCTTGGCCATAATCACAGCTCAGTTCCTGCCCACTTGGGTCCTTGCCAGGCCGCTCCAAAGACACCAGGTAGGAATAGAAACCCCGGACCACGGTCCTACTCCATGTAGCCTGCCGTTCCGTCGCAGTCACCACAGAGCTCCTTTAGCTTTCCTCCGGCACAACCCAATGCAGTCCCATCCGCATCGGTTGATCGGCTGAGCTCCTCCAGCACACTGGATCCTCCATGGGTGCCCAGCACAGTTTCCGCCTGCCACTGCAGCTCCGTCGGCCAGTATGAGTCCTTGCTGGTGGCTCCATGAGCTCGAGCTCAGGCCCAGGCCGGCCGGCTGCTGCTGCTGCTGGGAGTGACAGTAATCAGCCAACTCTTTAAAATGAACAAGAGAGCGACAAAAACACAAACACATACCTGCTGGGAGTGACAGTAATCAGCTAACTAAAGTCACCTGCCCTGGTGAGCCTTTTAAAGGAAACCACCACGGCGCTGATTAGCTGACTCCCTCATTAAGGGAAATTGGCAGCAGCTGAACCAGTCCACACTGCCACACGTTGTTTGACGCATACGTCAAGGCCGGTGTGAACGCACCATAAGTCTCTGTTTGTCATGTCCTGACTCCAGACGAAACAGGTTCCTTTGGTCGTAAGCAAGTTCCAACTTGCCAAAGGCATCCTCATTTTCCTTTTGTGTAATATTTCTCTCTAGATTCTGTACATTTAACCGCTGTTTTTGGTTTTCTTGTTGTGAAACAAGAATTCTCAAGAACGGCATTATTTTCTTCCAATTGAGAAATGTCACGAGCCATGAACTGATTTTTTACCTTTTCAGTCTCCAAAAGTGCTGAAAGGTGTCTAATTTCATCAACATGTGTGGAACGGCGCAAATATAATCCAGACTTCTTGTGTGGGTGTTAATGCTCTGAAGTCTTGCTGTGAAGTGAACTCTCTGAGCGCTGCTGTGAAGTGAAGTGAGTGCCTGTGGTCCTTATGAAACTTGTAATTTGATGACGTCATTCGATGACGTCATCAAAGGACGACGACGACAACGTGATCAAAGGACGTCCTCAAAGTACACGGCGCATTTCTGTTTCACCCGGGTTAGAATTTGAACTGCAGCAGCTGCATCGTGGATTTATTTGCTACAACTGGTTTCATTGTACATTTTCAGAATGGCGTTGCTTTAGTTCACTGAATCAAAAACTGTTCACAGCATGCTGCACCTTTATGTTGAAGGAGGATGCGTTTCGGTTTAATCGGCATTAGCTTTCACTGCCTCCGCCAGGACACCGCAGCGCTGCATCCTACATTCATGTGTACGGGGTGCCGGGGTCGCGGAGCGGCAGTGACGGCGTTCAGCCCCAAGTTTAAATGTTTTAGTTATAAAATGTGAACAGAAGCGCAGGCAGTCAAAGACGTTGGTAGAGAAAGTAATTTATGCATTTGACAGTCATGTCAGCTAAAACCCGAAGGCTTCAGGGGACTTCCGGTGAGCGTCTTTAAAATGGCAGCAAAACTTTTTACCGTGTCCTGATCCCATGCTTTCAAACTCCACAAAACTCGAAAATCTGATTATAACTACTCTCAAAATGACATATTATGCGTGGAGTTAGACCGAAGAAGAGAGCAGGGGGCTCTAAAAGTTGTGGTATGGCGAAGACTACTTCAACGGGGGGAAAGGACGAAACCGACACGATGCAGGCCGCAGAGCCCAACAAGGGAGGTGAGCTAACAACCGCTAAAGCTTTTCTGAACCTGAGTGACAACATTAAAGAAATGCATTAGGACCTGAATTCATTCAAAACGGATATCAAGCAAGAAATGAACAACTTCAAATCTGAAATAAATCAAAAGCTTGAAGCGGTTAGTAAGGATATCGGCAGCCAAAGAGTGAGGCTCACCGAAGCAGAAAAGAGAGTGGATGATTTAGAGACTGTAAATGCGGACCTGAAGCGCTCACTTTTTTCCTGCCTCAAACAGCAAAAACTCCTTTCGGATAAAGTTACTGACCTGGAAGGAAGATCCTATCGTAATAATATCCGTATTTACGGTATTAAGGAAGGCGCCGAAGGTACCACCATGTCTGCTTTCATTACCACTTTTTTAAAAGAGAACCTCTCCTTGGGGGAAGAAATGGATCTGCAGATCCAATGAGCACACCGGTCTTTGGGACCTAAACCACAAAACCCAAATGCTGCAAGATCCATCCTGGTCAACTTTCTCAGATATGACACTAAAGACAAAATATTAAAGGAGGCATGGAGAAAGAAGGTTATTTATGAAGGTAATATGATCTCATTCGCCCATGACCTTCCAACTGAAGTAAATAACAAACTTAAACAATACAAGAACATTAAGAAGATACTCAAAGACGGAAAAATATGTTTCCAAACTCCATATCCGGCTAAGATGAGGATCCACTGGGCCGACGGGCCACGCCTATATAAAGATGCGACTGAGGCCGCCGAGGACATGAGGACGAGAGGATACCCCGTGGAAGTCCCACTCTTTTCTGCGACAGATGAGGAACCATCATTTACTCAAGGTATTCATTGGGACAGAACGGACTCCTCATACACTGGACGTGTCCGTGAGAAGCTCAGAGGATTCCAGAGACAGCAAGTATGAAGGCATTTCATAAAGACACTGTCACCCTCACTTTATAAGCTCTGACGGGAACACAAAGGTATGAAGCGGCTAGGTTTCTTTGTTTCCTACCCGTTGTTTTTTTTTCTCTTCTCTTCGCCTTTTGATTTAATATACGGACAGTGGCCTTTGGACTGTGTTCGAACTTTCTAAGGAATATCTTAATTTGGCAGTATTTTCACTGTCCGAAATAACCCCCCCACCTCCCCGTTCTCTTACCCAGGTAGCAAAATTGGTCTGGGCCAGATGTGGCCCACATCTGGCACTTACATCTGGCCAACATACCGCAATGAATGAGGGGCCCCCACTGGCCCAGGCCAGTTTGCCAGAGGTGGGCCATGTATGGCCCATAGCCGTTCCAGCACTGGGCCAGTTGTGGTAACCTGCACTGGCCCACACCAGGCCCAGCTCAGGCAGGGGCGGCTCGGACTCGGCAAACCAGATGTGGGCCAGTGGTGGGCCGTCATTCATTGCGGTATGTGAGCCAGATCTGCCATGGGTGCCGGATGTGGGCCATACCTGCTGAACTGCTTATTGCTCAGTCACAAATTTAGACAATAAATAAAACAATTACACTTCAAAT
>SSNS01000259.1:945479-988144 GCA_006937985.1 Aphyosemion australe | reverse complement strand
GGCTCAGAGTAGACCCGCTGCTCCTCCACATCAAGAGGAGCCAGTTGAGGTGGCTCAGGCATCTAGTTAGGATGCCTCCTGGACGCCTCCCTGGTGAGGTTTTCTGGGCACGTCCAACCGGGAGGAGACCTAAAGGAAGACCCAGGACAGGACTATGTCTCTCGGCTGGCAAGGGAACGCCTTGGGATTCCCAAGGCAAAGAGAGGGAAGTCTGGGCCTCCCATTAAGCTGCTGCCCCCGTGACCCGACTCTGGATAAGTGGAAAATGGATGGAGAGCTGGTTGATGGTCGGCCAACTTTAGATGCTGGCTTGTTGACTTGTTTCAAGCTATGGGCAACTGCCAAGCGGAATCTTTTCAATGACATTGGTTTCTGATTGAGTTGTCCACATTCCCTTTTGTAGACCAGTCATAAATTTGCAATGGGGTTATCATCACTCAGTTCACCATCATAGTCCTGAGAATTTTCAGGTACAAGGGCCAGAGTTGTCTTGTTTCATAAAAGGATTTACAATCTATCTTATAAGCATAAAATAAAAGGAAATTGCAGATGTTTGTAGCACGTGCGTTACTCACACGTGGGCAGTTGTCCAGTAACAATGGGCCAATCAGAAAATTCAAGGTTCAACTCATGGAGTAAGTGACACAGAAACGGAGATTAAGTCAAATGAGTTTGAAAAACGTCCAAATGTATTATGCAGTTTGACAAGAATTCACATCATATACATTACGAATACCAAAACACACAGACATGGCCATCAAAAATCCAGGTGGTAAGTATGTTTTACATCTTCGCCATTCATATGATTAAATGCATGATTAAACGCATACTGAGCTCCACTAGCAATGCATTTCCAGTTAAATGTTCTGATCTCAAATTCAGCACTCCAGCAGACCAGGACCGATACACTCAGTCCAAGGGAAGTGAGTCCAAGTGTCCGTGAGGGGGAGGGGGGTTTGTGAAGGACGTGAATAGGGAACTCGCGGTCCGCCGAATAATGAAGCTTCAGTGAGAAAAAGACAAAGTTTTCTTTAAAAGGTGGCTGCAGAAGCCTCCTACCAGCCTGACATTGGGTGGAAGGAGTCCGAGTCAAACCTCCTGGCTTGAATCAGGCCCTCTAGGCTTGTAGCCCAAGGTTTAGTGGTGGTTCAGGGGTTAGCTCGCCATCCAAAAAGACCTGGCCTGAAAAAACAGGACCATGGGGTAAAAGAAATCCTTAGTGCACTAAACCAATCTTACAAGTAATACTGTTGCTAGCAACAGTATGCAGTTTACACCCACAGACACCCACACACACACACACACACACACACACACACACACACATACACAGAAAGAGTACAGGACAAGCACCTAACTTCTTGATGGATACCAGATCCAGCAAGAAGCTATAAAACTCATGCGTCCTGTCTCTTGTCAGGTAACTATAGATGTTCAGAGAAATAGGCTTACCCCACACCGATAGTTCAATTGAGAAAGGCTAGGCTAATCAGCTTACACCACTCTCTGCGAGATGCTACCGCTAACAATGCTAATGCCAACAACACAACTCACCGATTCCGTCAAGGTTTAAGATATCTCCGCGCTTCAGTCGACGTGTCCTGGTAGCGGTAGTTGGCTCCTAAATCAGACAGGCGATACCTCTCAGTTTCGCTACTCAAAACAGTGCAAATCCCGGAAAAACAACTTATACCAACCTGCAACAACTCATTTCCCGGTATCCCCTCACGCTTACCGACAGCGTCTAACAGCTGGCTTTTAAAACCACGGATTGGCCGATAGACCGAGCCACGTGACCAGGCAACATCAGAACCGTACAGGCCAAATTATTAGGAACAGGAAGAGAGGGAAAACCAAAACCAGACTCTGCGATTGACATCAGGGTTACAAACAGTAAATTAGAAAATACTGCCAACAATAAAAAATAAGATTATTTCATTTTATTAATTAAAATGACCATAAATAGGATTATAAATAAAGCAAAAATAAACTTCATGAAATCTTCTATATTACATTTAGAACGCCTGAAAAATTAATTAAGAGCTGCAAAAGTGTAGAGAATTGAAGGATGTGAAAACAGTTTTTGCAGGACTGGGGTGTATTCTGTCTTGATAAGAATTTACCAGGTTATTGATTAATCTGAATTTGTTTAGATTTTTCTCAAACTTTGCATCATTTATCATTAAGAAAATAATTGTGCAACAAATGTCCTGAAATTAAACATGTTCTTTCTCTGTTTTTAAATTAAACATGAACTAATGTATGCAAATGTACAGAACTAAACCCCTAAAGTTGTACTTTGGACATTTTCTATTCATTATTTAACAAAAAGATCTCATCGAATCAAACAAATGTGGCAGATTTGCATGCTGTGTTTTTGCCTTAACCCACGAAGATCTGATGTGACATAAAAAGCAGTTCCCATGTTTAGATGGCGCCTCAGGTCTTAATGAGTTAATGAACTCAGAGAAACATTTTCTTCGGTTTGTATGAGTTTACATCAAACCACAGCTTGCTTTGAACCAGCTGTCTTGCTGCTACATCCAAACACTGGTGTTAACCCCCATCATCTGAGATATGACAGTTGGCAGCCAAACAACACTAAGCTGTGCTGGAATTTTGCAGCACATATTAATCCTGAGCTGTGAGAGTTGAGCGTATTCCCACAGAAAACCATATGTGTTGCAATGATGTGTTTATCCTCATTATTTCAACACAGTAGAGACAACATTAGCATTAGCTGATGTTGCACTCTGCACTGATGCCATATTACTCTTAGTTGTTGTCATTTCACACATGAAAACAGGTCAAGGTCCTTTCCTTCTGCCCTCTCTCTGTACTGCAATTTCTGCACAAATCTGCACCAGGAGACAACAGAGAAAACCACCCAGGTAACGGTGCAAAAGCCTGTTTGAACCATAAACATGCACATCCTTTAGTAACACGTTGGGGGTTTGCACCGCAGCAGCTCCTTGTTCTTTAATCTACAGTTGTGATTGTGGTTTTCTGACATTGGTAACTCTACAGGAATTAAAGCACAACTGATAAAACTAATAAAATGGTTAATTGTCTGGTAAACTACTTGAGCCAACATCAGAAAAAAGGTCTTTTCAAGTGCTTCCTTTGAATTAATCTACTCAAAACTGGGTTCAGATCTTCCACTACAAGGACTAGATCCATACTAAGTCAGACATGTTTTAACTATTTTAAAAAGTTGTACTAAAATAAAGAAGCTCATAAAGGGGGATAATAAAGGTAAGCTTTTCTGGAACTTTTGTGTTGCTTTTTCTTGGATCTTTCTTAGTTCTTATCCGACCCAAATCCTGGGAGCTACTGAGGAACGGGGAGATCATCAGGAACCTTCTAAACTCCTAATCCTAAATTTAACCTAGGCTTCCTTGCTTTTCAGTGGCAAAAATACATTTTTTGTATAATGTTAAACAGGAAAATTTCTATAAATTATATTCGTCAATACAAACGTATCAGTGCGTTTTTAATTGATCAGCCATTCATGTGTTCAGTGTTTTCTCCACCATCTCTTTAGTCTGGCTTCCTAACAGGTTTTGGTTTTCCTGTGCTCATGTTTGATCTCCCAGTAGATATAGTGCTTGGTTTCTCTTTCTTGTGTTAAATTATTTTCCTATTGTGCATTTCCCCTCTATGTTGGCAGAAATCACTTAAACTAAAATCCTAAACTTCTCCAAATAGAAACTAAATTTATGAAAAACTTGTGGGTTAAAGAAAGAAAGGGTCCTCCACTCATAACACACTCATGTATTTAGCAACAGAACACCACTGGTGTGAGATGTTCTCTGCTCAATAATATCAGAGGAGAAACAGCCGACTGCTACCAATTCAACTTAGGAAAAACACCATTTGAAGTCACGTACAACAAAGACGTTTGGACCTAGAAGCGTCTCAGGGAAGATACTTGAGGGGAGGGGTGAGTGCTCTGTGACCGTGTTTGTGTTCAAAACCTAACTTGTTTCCAGATTCGCTGTAACAGCTTTAAGGCTTGATCTGAACACTAACACAATCTGTTGAAAGTTTCTTTTTGTGGAGAACATTTTGTATTCAGAGCCTTTCTGTCTGGCTGCCAAACTGGACTTTAATTCAGTGACTGACAGCAGCACACTCCTCCCATCGGCTGGTGTGTAGTAATCCTGAAGGTCTAGTCCGTTCATTTCAGTCACATATGCAGCATTAAAAAACTGTTAGAAAAAAACTGAACTCAATTACAATTTTACTTCTACATCGTTTGGATGCGGAGTTAAAACTTTGAATTAATCCTCAGCAGATGATGCTAAAGCTTCTATGTTTTTCCTGGATCTGTGCATCCAAGAGTTTCATCTGCCTATTTCACATTTTTCTAACTCTCTCTCTACTTTTGTTTGCACATAATTTTTAATTCAGCATGCTGCATGTGTAGAAAACAAATCCAGTCAAAAATAATGACAATAAGTGGATTGTTGACAAAAAGTCATCTGTGTGCTTTTTCATTTGTTTTTAGATTTATTTTGCTTTCCACAAGAGGCACAATAATTTATAAAAGGTAGGCTTGTGTATGAGAGGTGACTGATGAGCTTAGATCTGGCTAAATTTGGTATCAAGAGAAATGTTTTAAAGTCATAATCCTCACATAAACCTCCTCATTTAGCCAGAATTAATATGTTTCTTTTGAAAAATAAAAAAAATGTTATTAAATTGAACAAAAAAATCTAAAATAGGTTGGCAAGAATATGATGACAGAAATTTAACAAAAAGAGCTTAATTACATTTGCAATGCAAGAATTTGGAACCTTAAAAAACCTGCGGTCACTGGGTCATCACGACCATCCATGAACACTAAAAGCTGCTTCTATGAACTGCTGCATCTGTCTTGTTTTAGCACATTTAACCTATTGAAAGGTTTATTTTAAAAATGCTACACTAAATGCTTCCTATCTCAGAATCTGAAGAACTGCTAAGAACGTCAGGGAGAAATATGAAAAGGACACAAAAAATAATTTCTTACAGCATAGAAAATTAATTTAAAAGCATCTCAAAAGCTCTGTCATCATGTAAAGCAGTAAATAATAAAGCAGAGAAGTGTGTTATCACTGATTCTTTATCAACTTTATGGGTTAGTTCTCCTGGGTCAGTCAGTCTCCTAAAAGCACCAGGGCTGGAGCAGTTTAGCTAATGTTCACTGCATCTATTTCTGTAAATCAGGTGGAGAAATGCTGGGGTGCTACATCCTACAGGATCACGTTTGAAAAACAAGAAGATGCAACACGTTGACCTCCTTGAGTACATCTTAATAATGACATGCAGGAGCTTCCTGGAGCTTATAATTTGGGATTTTTCAGCTGTAGCTGGATATTATCAGAAAAAAATCCCCTAATTACCTCTAAAATATGCATGCAACAAATAAAAGTAAAGTCTGTCACTGATCCATGTTACTCACACCATAAAAGCAGCACCCGCTGAAAACGCAGTGACCCTCACATTGCTGATTTAACATAATTGTTTGTTCTGAATCTCAATCCAGACATGAATTATTGAGAGTTTTGCTGATGAGGATGACTGCTGTTTTTAATTGTTTGATTTTTATTCAGGTGAAAGCATGTTTTGAATCTTGGGCTGAGAACAGGAGACATCAATCTCTAAGCAGCACTCGCCGTATAAACATGTACATTTGGTTCAGTCACAGGGCTGCCATTAAAATGATTAAACCCTACTTCAACGCTCTTTTCTTGGTACTCTGCATATCGCCGCTGCCAAGTTGTTACAGCTTAGCTCCATTTTTTTTTACAACACAAAGAGACATAGCAAATATAAATCACAAGTGCACTTCCCAGTTTCCTCAGTGAAATTGCATTTTGAGTTCAGCTTTCTTATCAAATAATTGATAGAATTCTCTTATATCCTTAACTTTCAGGTTTTATGTGCGGTGTTCACTTTTGTGTGCAAGATGTGGTGTGCGTTTGTTTTCAGAGTCTCGACTTTTGTCTCTTGAGCTTGTTTCATGTCTTCTGCATCAACCCAGGGAAATAATCTTCAGCTCTCGTCTGTCTTCATTCACGGGGGGACAGAAACCCTCTCAGAGCTCAACCCTCGTCTCTCCGCTGGTCAACTCACAATACACAATACAAAAGTTACCTTGTCTGCTCACTGATCAGATCCTGAATATTTCCTGGGATGAACAAGTTCCATATATGAAGAAACAACAAATGAATACCAGAGCTGACTCGCTCTGCTGGCTTATCTGTGCATGGCATTATGCACGAGATAAAAGCAATACACGTGCACATTAGTTCCAGATATTCTGCAGAGTAGAAATTTAATCCAACAGAGGTATTCTACATTTAGACTGATTTGGAAAAGCTTCAAAGAAGTGGTTTCTCTTCTTTTTTGTAAGTTAAATTAGTCATCCCACACATGGCATCTGCAATTACACCGATTACATCACTTGGAGTTTAAACCGTCGCCACACTCCCAGAACAACTAATTACAGAGCTTTCACACAACAATCTTCAAGGTTCAGCAGGAACGCAAACACAAAAAAAAGCTGCAACCAGACAGTAAACAGTAATCAAACGCAGCCTGCCAGGGTTAAAAAGCTCTTGTGAACTGCCTGTTTGAGCTTATCTCAGGCATATAGATGCAAATGCTGCAGGGCTGCTGAACCAATCACATTAAGACCTCTGTCATTGTCGGCGGATCAAGCCAGGAGTAGAGAAGCTTGAACGGAGAGGGCAGCTGTTTTCAATTATTTCAGCAAATTTAAATCCATATAAGCCTTTCACAGTTTTACACCTACACAGTCTACTGACATAACACTCAGCTATTAAAGTAAATAAAGACGGTTCTCATTTCCAGGTCAAGGATTTACTCGCCTTCACGAAAATAACAATCCATCTCTAGCTTACATTTCTAATCATTTACTCTAATATAACTTCTCTACTTCAATCATCCTCAGTAATCACTTCATGATCCTAAGAAACATTTTATGGAATTAGTTTAAAGGGACACTAGACAGTTTTGGCTTGTTTTTAGCACCCCCTAGTGTTCGTTGGCAAAAGCGAAAGTGAAACTTATCTCCTCGCTGCGCATTCGTCTTTTTAACACCTTAATCTAACAGCTGAAATGTCTCCCCAGCCTTCATTAGTTTCTACGGGAGTTATTCTTCACTAAGTTAAACAAATCAGCTGTGTTCATGATCTAAAACATGCAGGAAACGTGCTGGAACCAGACTGCAGAGCCAGGTAGGTCAAGCCGGACCGGCAACTGTGAAGTTGAAAGTCGAATATTCTGACCACAAGGGGCGACGGGGCTGGGTGGCCTTGCATTAACCCTGTAAAGGGTCATTTTAGCACACACTGGCTCAAGAAAATGATTTAAAAATATAAAAAAGTTGCAAAGTGTCCCTTTAAGTGTGGCAATAAGAAACAAGGCAATAGAAGGTAACATGGAGACTATCTAGGTCCTGTACGTATCGTACAAAAACAATGCAATGCCATTTTGAAAACATAAAAGAGCACACGTGGTGATAAACAATCACAGGTATAACAGTTTTGGTGTGGTGTGTGGTGTGCAGCATCACAGTGAAAATTCCACACGCGAACATTCCACGATCAAACGAGAAGTCTCGCAAAACCTCTTAAGATCAAAAATGAATTTGGAGTAAAGAAACATGGTGGAGGAGAAGCATGCAGCACATTTCCATCACCTCATTTTCTGATTGGCTACACGTCACACAGCACAGTCGCTTGTCTTTGAAATCAGACCAAAACAATCCAACATGTTTAATATCCCCGATTTATGATCGGAGCGGTACTGAACTCTTAGCAAACCAAAAGTATTATTAAAGCCTTAGAGTCATTATAATGTGATACATTTGAAGGCACTTATGGTAATGTGTGTATCAGAGTCTCAGCGCATCAGTCCTGTTGGAGGTAAGCTCTATTTCACTGAACATTCAGGAATTCCACAGAAACACGTCTGCAAAATGGCCAAAAGTTCCCTTTAGAAGGATCACCAGGTTCATTAGGTTCCATCCTGGGAGCATCACACAAGTTTGACGAGATATTTCAGTCTCTGTCAACCATGAAAGGTTAATAAAATAAAGATAAAACGAATCAAAATTCAGAGTGAGCGGACAAGACAGCTCTCGGTCTTCCATTAACATCCTTGTGTGGTTTTATTTCCAATTTGAATTTAACTGTAACATTTTTTTAAGGCTAATCCTTCGTTATCATTGGGGTCATTCAGCCTCGGCTCGCGGGGGCTCTTTCTAATTTGTGTGAAATTGAGGGCCGCTGGGTTAAGAGCAGAATCTGCAGGCACAGATAGTGACTCAGACTCGGAGCGGACGAACAGACAGCGCTGCCCCTCCTGGCTGGGACGACGCCACAGGACCAGTGACTCACTACTGCCATACTGTCTCTGTTTTGACTGGGCAGCTCTAATCCTCCCTAGTCATCAGTTTGCTGTCCCCCCTCTGTCAGGAGAAAAACAAAGCAGAGTGAACACTGCAGGCTGCCTAAAACAAAACCAGAGGGCTGAATGTTTACGGACAGCAAGGGCAAAAATGGCAGCATAAAAACGTGTCTTTGATGCATCCCTTTTGGAACAAGGAGCCGGTGTTAGCTGACGCTCACACACAGAAGTTTGTGTTTCCAGTCTGCAAACACAACCTCTCACATGAGAGACTTCATTAAGATTTCCTCTCCTGCTGGAGTAACTTGTCTGCTGATTGTACTCTGAGGTAGCCATTACGCTCCCTCTGATTAGGAGCCGGTGATTGTGTTAAAGCTGATTGAAGACACACACATATAGTGACTTTCCAATTACATCAAGTGCCATCCAGCCTTTGGTCAAAGTGTACTTCAAGCCATTTAGGATTCATCTCAGTTGGAGCTGATGAAAACATGATTATTCTGATGAGTTATTTCCATTAAGTGTGGCGTTTAAAATCAAAGCTGCAAAAGACATCACATTGCATAATGAATAATACACAGTTTTTTTTAACATCAGGTGGTTTGATTTGGATGCACTCAGACGGAAGGGACAAAATAGTTTCAGATTGTAATGGTTACTGCAGTGAATAAAGTTACTTGATCCTAAAAGCACCAACTGCACCAAAGTGAGATATAGCTTCCTTTAAAAATCCTTCAAAATAAGGCACATCCTAAAAAAGTTATTTTACTATTATTATTTTTTTTTTTTTACATTAATTATGATACAAAAAATTCTATAGCAGCTCCAAGAGTGAATTCTTACAGAGATTATTTTCCAACAACGATAAGAAGGTCTCATTTTAAAGCTCTTTGCTTGGATCTGTAAAAAGCGCTGTGTCAGAAGCTCCTAATTCATTTGTCATTCGTTGTTTTTAGTCATCAGCACAACAAACAGCAAACAAAACAGACCGCTCAGGGGATTAAACAAATACTTTCATAAAACCGAAATTCAGCAGAAGTTTTAAAGCTGCTTCTTAGAACTTTTCCCCTGCATGAGTGTGCCACTCTGAATCACAAACAGATGCATGACTCCTATTTAAACATAATGTCAACAATCAATCAGCCACACCACAAAGAAGTCAATGAGCCTTAACAGCGTGTACCTGTCAGATCATTGACTTTAATGCAATAAGGTCTGATGCCTCTGAAAGATAGACAGCTCTGCACACAACCAAGTCAATGAAGTCTTGACATGCAGCCTGACCTTTTGCCCACTTGCTGTATCATTTTAATTCAAAATTACCTGTTGGATTTCTGAACACATCACGGGTGAAAATGAATATGTAAAAAAAATGAATTTGCATGCGTTTGCTCAAATATCTGACTTTATACAGCACAAATATTCAAGGAAATTGGGTTCTAGACTGTATTCAGATTGCTCATGCCTTAATGCTGAATGCATTGCATAAATATGTAATATAGTGCAATGCTGTCTTAGCAGTTTTTGTTTCCAGAGCAAGCTCATGGGCTAATGACATTTTTATTAATGTATTATTGAATAAAACCATAATCCACTCCTTGTTCTGGTATTCCTGCATATTCTATGATCCAGTTGCGCTCGCGTTGCAATAAACCCTGTGAGATATGTTTATTCTCCTTCTCTTTCATCCAAAATGGAAAGGTTCTCCTCCCTCAAAGCAGCAACAAAACATTTACTCTGTGGAAAAAGGTTAAAAAGTGTTTTGTTTTTGTCAGATTGCTTTCTTAAAGAGTTCATTTATTAACGATGCTAAAACGCAGCAGCAGTAGGCATGACAGATTTTCAGAGAATGTTATTTAGCGTCTTTTTAGTCAAAAATTGGATAAAATTCTTCTCTGTAGCTGCATTAAAGCCGACTGAGCAAGAAAACTGAAGAGCACGTTAAGGCTTAAATCCTGAAATCAGTAATGTCAGAAAATTCTAAAAAGCATCTTGACTTCTTCTCTTGTCTTAAAGTTTCACTTGATCCTAATTGCTTCCACAGTTCTGATCATTTTTGTAATTTAAGGGTTTTATTTGTCGTTGAAAAGTCACTAATTTGAGTCGTTAAAGACAGGTGAGTTTCTGACCCACATCTCCATTATGTGAGTCTTTTGGATCTTTGAGGATTTCTTGTTAATACCAAGATGTAATTTGTTTAGATGAAAGGTGGAACTGGTTGTGGACTCCTGAATCTTGACCTGATGAGTTGGCTCTTCTGTGCTGTGCCAGCCTCTTGTGTAGCTGATCTTTTGTTTCACCCACAAAAAGGTCAGAACGATCCTCGCTGCACAGAATTGCAGATACAGCGCCACTAAGCTAATGTTTCGGTGTCATTAGGTGGACTGTTGTTGGGTTTGAAAATTTTGCTTAGAAAAATCTCTATAGGTTTCTCTGAAACTCCAGACATGTATGGAATAACAAGTGTGCTTCTGCTTGTTTTCTTCATTTCCTGGATGTATTAACATCGGACCAATTAAGGTATCCACAGGTCTGTGTTCTTCTGCTCGTGTGGAGACCTGATCAGCTCAATGATGAAGAGCTCTGATGACTGACAGCTTAAGCGTCAGTGGAGGTTCAAAAAGTAGATCCTAGTCTGTGTGCTTGGTTTCCTGTAAACCTCTACGTTAAGGTGTCCATCATCCTTGGTGAACTGTATGTAGGCCACTGAGTTAATGTTTTGAGTAAAGTCTTAATTGGCTTGGATTTTGATCAGGCTGGGTGATAAATCGAAAATTTATTGAAATTTCTGACTCTAACCAATATCATTTTTCCCATGTTAATGAATTCAGTAATAAAAATAATAAAAAGATGTGTGTATATATAGGTTGGCAACGTTCATGTCTCTTTAAGAAGCTGTACCACCTTGAGTCACATGACAGCATGACTCAATGTAATACATGTGACAGCCCCATCTAGTGGACAGCTTTTGTTTATGCACATACATGTAGTTATCGTCCATTTATCGTTATCGAGGTGAACTCCTCAATATACCGTGATATGGATTTTAGGTCGTATCGCCCCGCTCTAATTTTGACCCAGGTGTCATCAACATGAGATCTGGTGGCTTGGTGTTGTTTTCATAGGATTTCTTTTCACTTTCTTTATGTAAAAGTTCGTCACAATGGGTGAAACTGGGGCTCTCATGGCACAGCCATGATTCTCTCTCTGTAAAGGTTATGTGAAAAGAAAAAGATTCAACAAGGTGCAGATCTGGGCCCTCATTTATCAAACATTTGTAGAAACTGTCCGATGTTCCTTTATACGAACAAAATTTAGAATGTTTGTACGAACGACTAAAATCCTGATTTATGAAACATGGGGTGGCCACTCGTACGCATGTTCCTCTGCAATCGACTGGTGATAAATCCCGCCTGTGCGTACCCAGGTGCTCGTGTCCGTTCACAGTCATTTACATACAGAAACGCCCTCAATTAACCATTGTTGGTCACACCACGTCCTCGGCTCATGAGGGGAATCCCCTGCATTCTTCTCGAAAAAAAATAAAAAACTTTATTGACAGCGAGATCGAGGCACTGGCTGCTAAAGTAGAAGAGAACCAAACAAGTTGCAGAGGTTGTAAATGTGGTCGGGACAGAGGAGAGCAAAGCGTGTGTTCCATTGACTGGTATGTTCGGGGAGCAGAGCGGATGAGGTTCTGTTGTCAGTAACTGAATATGGACTGGAATCAGATTTGTGCGGTTTGTCTGTCGCTCCACAAAGGGTCCCAAATCACTGCATAGCTCCAGAAGGATCTCCTTCAGGAGGAAGAATATGATCACGTGCCCCTCTGTATTCTCACCAAGCAGATCAGTGCACTCATGGAGGACGCGCTCTCTCCGGAGTGCACGCCCTGCCAAATCCTCCAATAACACAAGATCAGCCATGCTACAATGTCAAATTACTGTCAGTCACAGGTGTCTTTTATAGTAAGTAAAGTTTATTTATATAGAAAGAAAAATCACAAAGATCAGAACAAATCATAGGTTCTAACACAAGTAAAGCTGTTTCTCCACAGACATAATTACTTATTGGTTAAAAATAATTTGTGGATGAGGAACACGCATGGATGACTGAGACCTTCAGAATCGTCCTACCACTAGATGTTCCTACGCTATGCATGGTCAGAGCTGTTCTTATTTTTAGGAACATTTCTACGCACAAGAACAAAATGGTAAATGGTAAATATCACACAATGCGTAAAATTGTTCCTACACACGAAATACGCACAGATCTGTGCGGTTGATAAATGAAGGCCCTGGTCTGCAGTGTCTAACAGCTTTGGTCTTGGAGACATTTGCTGGCCTTATATGGGCATCCAGGTGAAAAGTGACATCACATCAAAAGAAGTTTTTTTTCACAGTACTGCCTTTCATTCTTCTTTACTTTTTAATTCTTCTTTCCTTTTGTTTTGAATCTGATTTGCTGCAGTGACACCAAAATGTCCCCACTGAGGGACAATAAAGGGATTATCTATCCTATTTTCAGTTTTCTGATTTTGTTGGTAACATCTGTGCGGTTCTGAACATGATGAACGTTGTGACCTACTAGTGGAGCTATAATGGCAGAAAAAGTGTTTTCCAACGTTATAAGTGACAGCTGATGCTACTGGCTGTAGGTCTGAGTGGAGTTCCTCTCTTGTGTAGGCCATATGCATGGAGCGGCTTCACCAGGGTACAGTCAGTAGCAGCAGGCTTGATCAATCGCTTTGTCTGCATACTGCCTTTTTAGTCTGACATTCCTCTTGGTGAATTGGGTTGAGTCCCTGTTCAGAGTCCCATTGTAATATAAGTATGTTGTGGTAGTCAGATATCTTGCAGAACATGGTGCTTTTCCCTTGTCTGCTCCTGTCTTTGCTGATGGATGACTGAACTTCCAGATCAGAGCTGAAGAAGCCTTTTAGATGAGAGGTGAAATATCTTCAATCAACAAGAAAAGAAGTCTAATTGCTTTGTAAAAATATATTTTACCTTTCAGATTCCATGTTGTGGATGAATGAAAATCTCCACCAATAATGATTACTTCACCAGATTAGAAAAAATGCAACCAACACTGGTTTTCTGGCTAATTTTCTCCAGAACTAATGACCAACTTACACTTTATGTTCGAGGCTAAATATTCAATGATAGCATGCTCAGATGTAAAAATCATATACAGGATGGTAAAAGAATTAGAAAAAGCTATTTTTGTACAATTTCATTGAATTTTTGCCTTTTTAACTATTTGCAATGTGAAAATCAGTGCAACTCATTTGTTTCCTGCTCCACAATCATCAAAAACAATATTGCAGTCATTTCACAAAATGACAGTTTTTTAAGCATGACTGATTATTTCAACACAATTTACACACATTCAGATAATAAAACTATTATTTTTCAACAAATGATGAAAGATAAACATTCTTTTGAGTTTATCTGTGTTTGAATTGATTTTTTTATATTTAAAAATGCAAATGTATTTTAGTAAAAGACAAGAAGCTTTTACTAGATGAAAATATAACCCAGATACATACAAATCTCCATGTTTTCTCAAGCCCATTGACATCACCTCCAGATACATGGTTCTAACTACTGTCATAGATCACCACAGCATTTCAGTCGCACCCACGCAGGAGACCGCGTCTTACACGCTTCTATACAATTAGTGCAGGCTGTAATGTGTCATCTTGTGTGTGCAAAGGATCTTTGGCTGAACTAAGTAAATCCTGTTTGCTTTGATAACACTATGTGAGCATTGTCATTGTGTGCATGTTAGCATTAAATTTAGCTCAGCGCAGCTTTAACAAGCTCCACTCTAAATTGAAATTGCCATTGCAGCCAGAGTTCATGATTAACAATGATTTATTGCCTAGACATTAAAGAAAATTGACAGCATGGCAGTGTGTGGTCTGCTGCAAGCTGTTTCTGCTCGCCGGTGTTATCACTAGACTGAACACCGGCGAGCAGGGCACTAGATTCATGAAGAGAAGCCCGTCTATTCACACACACAAGCATTGCATCAGCATGCTTGGTGATTGTTTATAACACACACACACACACACACACACAAACAAACACACATTTTTAGAGCTTCAGATTTTCTCTATTCAACTCCTTTAATTGTGAAATTTCATTAAACTGAATGTGAGATCACAGCAGTCATAGGGAGCCAATTAACGTTGGGCAGATAAGCTTTGTGGAAATATTACAGGACATTATACTAATGATATTTGAATTTACAGGGGGCAGAAAGCCTCTTTTGAGTCAGTGATTAGGAAGCTTCAATGTATGCCTCCCACACACACTTTAAGCATAAGGAGCATAACAGCGCGGTACAAGGGATTTAGATGTGTCCACCCACTCAGCGCATCTCATAAAACGGTCATTAAACAAACCAAGGTGCACGGATTCTCATGCTAACTCAGAGCAAACGACGTTTGTGAAGACTGGAGATTAAACAGCAAAGAAGTTGAAAATTACATAATTTTTTGTTGTTTGTCCCTCTTTCTCCTTCCAGACTGAGAAAACCACCCAAACTTTGCCAAATCACAATGAAGAGGAGGAAAAAATTATGCCTCTTTTCATCAGTGTCCCGTATTGGAAATCTCAGAAGTGCACTAAAGTGAGCTCAAAGCGCAGCTGTGAGATAGCCTTGATAAAAATACCACCAAGCCAGGGATTTCTACTTTTCTTTTCATGTTGTCTTTTCAGTAAATAACTAAGTGAACCTCTGACGCAGTGTTACATTTATCTGTCTGGCACAAGCTCCTCCAAAACACACTTATTTAAATCTTAACAGCCAGGTGCTCCTGATACAAGTATAATTGATGAGCTGTCAAAGGTATGAAACAGAATTTAGGATTAAAGGATTGTTATGACACATCCTGGACTTCATTTCAAATATTCCAGTGCAGGGAAACTGCATGGATCAGAGTCAAGCTGAAATGCAAATATCCTGCTTGAGCAGACATCGTCCAGCTTGCAGGTTTGTTTCAGTTTGGTCTGAATGATGGAGACGCTGACACCTCATCAACAGGATGACATCTGAGGGGGGTTCTTATTTATTTTTCAGAGTCACACAATTTAAACGTCTCTTGTTTGCTCACAGTTATGAGAGCTTAAGGGAATGCAGCTGAGAGCGTGCCAACACCACAGGGGTATAGGTGAGGGATCACAACAATGGATCTGTCTGAAGACAATTACAGATTAAAATCTTTTCGCTGAGAAAAAAAGAATTTTTGGTGATGAAAAAATGAAATCCTACAAGAAGAATTGCATCCCTTTGGTGGCTGTGTGGTGGGAACTCAAAGATGTAGGCTGGAGGCGATCCTTGTTTGATCCTTTTTTTGGGGGGGGGGTCTGGCCTCTTAAGGAATGGGTCACAAGGAGGAGTAATTGGACTTTCCTCTCAGGCACCCCAGTGAGCTGCTTTAGTGGAACATACCTGGCAGCTTCAGGTGAGGAAAAGTAGAAGTTTTCTTTCATAAAATAGTCAATTTCAGTTTATTTAGAAAGTCAATATATGTATAATTTATCACATGGATTTTAAACATGTTTAGTCTGGAAACATGTAATTCACATAAAGTCCAGGGGGAAAAAAACAGATCTCCTCCCTAATGAAGTTCTCCTTATGCTCTGCAGACATTTTTTTAGCCAGGATCCAATCCTCTCATTTCCTGATCCCCGTTATCAATTTTCATCACTTTTCACTGTGAGAGGCAGCGTCCTGCAGGTTCATGACACACAATGCTCAATTAGGATCACACTGTGTGCAGTTACAGAGAGGGCCTTGGCATAAGGCGAGCATCATTATCGTACTCTTCAAGCCAATGAGTCATGCACTCACAAGGAAAGTGCTGTCAGAAGAGCACCAAGAAAGGAACAGCACTATGGTGAGGACGTAGGACGCCGAGACGTATGATTAGCTGTGCAACGTAAGAGAAGGAATCCATGTAGGGGATGAGAGTAAGTTCCTTCTATTTAGACATCAGATCTATGATTAGTCTGCAGCATTTTATAAATGGCATAAAGATTTGTGGCACAAAAGCTAATATTTTAGCCCACTGAACACAAAACAACAAATGTGATCCCATTTCTCCTCTAAACGAAGATTTCTGCATTGTTAAAAAAAGGTAAAAAAAAGAGACAAGTTAGGTCACTCTGGGAGGAAAAACTGGCATTAACTGAGAGGATCAAATTTCTAAATGGATTTTAATGTCAACCCTGTTCCCACAAGGCAGCGCAGATTCATTAAGCAGCCCACCAGCTGCCCTCACATCTCTACTGTAAAAGCAGGCTGCAAGCAGCCACAGCAGATGCCGTTCACCCCCTTGTAGCACTAATTGTCTGGTGCAATGTCACCAACACAAAAAAATAATCAAATTTACATAATCAACCTTTTAGCAACAGACAGATTCTTTCAAAATTTGTTTGCAGCTGAAGTTGAGATGAAGGTCTCTCACTGGAACTTTTTCTAATAAAATAATTATGGGCTTTGAGGTGAATTTTGCTGGAATAACTCGACAAGCCAAGGGGTAATAAAGCCCCAGTGATCCCGTGGCATCAGATAATCTCTGTCATGCTGAAATATTCATGAGAGAAATGTTATTTAGGGCCAAATCAGCGCTGTGGGTGTGTTAAGCAGGTGGAGAGCAACTTCATTATGTGTGACTGAAATGATAGGGAGGGTGATCACTGACAGGGGCTGTATGTAAATCAGATGTCATGTGGCACAGAGTTACAGGAAGAATATGACTAAAGTCCCAACAACTCAAAGGATGCAACTATCCTGCAGTTAATGAGTTCCTCAGGTGAGATTAAAAGGTCACACTAAAGGCAAATCAAACTTATTTTGGATTTTTTTAAGGCAAACAAGAAGATAAATTGAATTTGTGCTTACCTCCCCAAAGAATTGCCACCGACTGAAGTATCAGGATGTGCAACATGTTTCTTTAAACCTTCAGGAAAACCCAAAAAATCCTTCAAAGTTGTTATGCAGGTGGAAAATTCTTAGTTTGAGGAACAAATTCCCACATCCAGCATCGTTGGTACAAAATTATTTTGGACGAATGTCACGCCTCATCCAGGAAGTTGAGCTGGCTTTGCTGCAGATTCACAAATTTCGAATTTCGAATTTGAATCTGTCAAAAACGATACGCGTAGAGAATTGCATCACTCTCTCCGGCATCTTTAAAAACAAGCAATGAAACATCTGCAGAGGTGCATTTTCACAATTATTTTCAGGGAGTGTAGAATCAGTTTTTATCCCCCTAAAAACAACAAAAACAGCAAATAAAAATGGGTTGAATCCTGATTCTTCTGTTTAGTTTGCCTGCATCTTGCGCGCCAGATTCCTGAAGTTGTCTGTGGCGGAGAGGCTTGAAGTCCATCACTTTGGAACGAATCGAAGTATCTCCCGTCCGGTGTCATGCATGGTGGAAGATGTAAAGACAGAAAAGTTGAAGTTGCGCTAGAGAGCAGGACAGATCTGCTGCGTTCCAGCCTGGCGCTCCGGGAAGTCTCCAGCAGCTCTGCAGCAGTCCGTCACAGCGACCGCGCTTTCTGCCACTTCTTATTAGACTTGGGCACCAAGCGGTTCAGATGTTTCCCCAAAGTCCGGTTGCAAGCCTCCGTGCCTCTCTAGGTTTGTGCGGACGGACGGACTACAGGCTGCAGAGTCTGGAGCTTACGCATTGTCAGCCCGTCCAATGCGCGTCGAGAGACGCAGCGGGGAGGAAAGCGGTGACAGCAGCTGCAAGTGGCGCACCTCGGGGGGCGTCTTCTGCTCCCAAACATCATCTCCTACTCAGAATGGGATGGAGGAAACACTTTTTATTCATTTTTTTATCGAGGCGCAAAAGAAATACAACTCTCAGATGCATTTATTCTAAGCATGGTTGTTTGAAAATTAATTTTCTTTGAAAAACTACTTTTCCAAATGTTATCACGTTCTATGTATCAATAGATAAAACTTAAAAAGTTGTTCTCGAACATTTCCAACCGACCGAATGAGTGCGCCACTTGGCAGGCGCTAGCGACCCCGTGTGGCCGAGGACATTTGCTTTGTTTTGGTGAACTCATGGCGCCCTTTGGATGTTTAATAAATAAAAAAAAATCAAATGAATAAAAGCTAATAATAAAATAATAGATACATGTTTAAGAAATATCAGTCATACGATTCATTCAATAATAATTTGGTGAATTTTAGTAATTTTTGCAAACGTCCAGTTCTAATATTCAGAGTAGTTCCTTCAAGTTTTGCAAGTGAACGTCCAAAGTGAAGCTCCACTAAAAGTAACTTACATTCATTACATTTCTACATTCGTTCTGTTTCTTTATACATGGGCATGGCCTTCTAAGGCAGTATTGGTCCATTGGGAAACACTGCTCTATATAGCACTGCCAGAGAAGACCAAGGACTATAGAGGATAATTGAAGGACACCTGTTGGACAACAAGCCATGACAGATGTCCCCACATGTCTGAAGGCCTCCATCATCATCATCATCCCCAAATAAACTGCCATAGAGTCATTCAACATCTGCGAACCCATAGCCCTGACATCCGTGATCATGACATGCCTGGAGCTAACAGTCTCTGAGCACATCACAGATCTTCTCCCATGATCCCATACCAGTTTGCATACAGGGCAAATGGATTCAGAGAGGACGCAAACCCCCTCACATTCCACACAGCACTGAGCCACCTGGGGAACAAGAAGAGCTACGTGAGGATGCTCTTCGTGGACTACACTTCTTTCAACATCATCATCCCGGACATCCTCACTAACAAACTGCAGGAACTACAGATCCTCCCCCTCACCTTTACCTGGATCAAGAGATTCCTGACAGGCTCCCACAGCATGTGAGACTCACCCTAAGCTCAGGTTCCTCTCAAGGCTGTGTTCTGAGCCCCCTACTGTATGCCCTGTATACCTATGACTGCTCTCCAACCCATCCATCCATCCATCCATCCATCCATCCATCCATCCATCCATCCATCCATCCATCCATCCATCCATCCATCCATCCATCCATCCATCCATCCATTTTTCTCCGCTTATCTGGGGTAGGGTCACACGGGCGGTAGCCTAAGTAGAGAGGCCCAGACTTCCCTCTCCCAAGCTACTTTGGCCAGCTCCTCTGGGGGAATCCCAAGGCATTCCCTGGCCAGCTGAGAAACATAGTCCCTTCAGCTATCATGGGTCTTCCATTCTCCTCCTGGTTGGACGTGCCCGGAAAACCTCACCAGGGAGGCGTCCAGGATGCATCCAAACTAGATGCCTGAGCCACCTCAACTGGTTCCTCTCAATGTGGAGGAGCAGCGGGTCTACTCCAAGCCCCTCCCGGATGACCAAGCTTCTCACCCTATCTCTAAGAGAGAGCCCAGACCCCCTGTGGAGAAAACTCATTTTGACCGCTTGTATCCACGATCTCATTCTTTACGCCACTACCCAAAGCTCTTGATCATAGGTGAGGGTTGGAACATCTGGCTCAGCTCTCTCTTCACCACGACAGACCGTTACAACGCCCACATCACTGTAGGCTGATGGAGGAGATGAGCTGAAGAACCAGCTCCTTCAAAGGCTGACCTTGGATCCAACACCACTGAAGAGTTTTTCTTTCTTTCTTTCTTTCTTTCTTTCTTTCTTTCTTTCTTTCTTTCTTTCTTTCTTTCTTTCTTTCTTTCTTTTTTTGGTTGGCTGAAACATAAAGTAAAACATGTAGCTCTGGAATGAAGAGACTATATATGAAGTGGTCCAGTGCTGCTGTAGGAACCCTTGACCCACATGGAGACACCAGCAGGAGGCAGAATCACTGGGGCTCCTCTTCATCACCTCACTGAATTCATTTTAAGTTTCCAGCTACATCAGGATACATTCAGAATAAACCATAACAACTCATTGATTAGCTGCAGTGTTTACAGAGGTTGTGTTATTGTGTTAAATGGGTGGCAATTAAAAAAAATTAATTAATTAAAATTCTAAGTATTAATATTAGTTTTTTCTTTTACTTGGCAAGTTTTTTAGTTCAGACTCATTCCTTATTTTGATCTTTCCAAAGTTTGTCAGCAGAAACTTTTATTGAACTTGAAGTCATTTTAAATAAAATATTAGTATTTTTTAAAAAGATATTAATTAAGCCTTTGAAAGGTTTTATGTGTGTTATCTTTGAGCCTGCTCCCTCCTGACCCTAACGAGGGTGAAGTGATACAGATGATGGATGGATGGAAAGCAGCCATTAGTGTAAATAAAGGTGAAGGGATGCGGCCCTGTGAGGCCCCCATGCTGCTAAATAATGAGTCCAGTTTCACCTTCTCTGGACAACAGGAAAAAATGAAACCACTTCATTAATAATGAGTTCACATTCAGCATTCATTCAGAAGAATGTGGGGCTGAATAGAACTAATAGCAAAATAAAAGCCAACACACTGACAGGTTACTTTCTTGGTGTGCGATGAATGAAAACTCTTGTTGATTAAGTCTGGGGTCCCGACCCCCAATTTGGGAACCCCTGCCCTATCTGATAACTCGCATTATCAAAACTGTTTAAACCAGTAGGGTCGCGGGGATCTGGAGCCCAACTCCAGAAGTCATTGGGTGATAAAGGGGACATCCTGGACATGTCTCCAGTTCAGGGACACACAGAGACCACCACTCACACTTAATCTGAGATGCATGTTTTTGGCCTTTGTGAGGAAACCCATGTATGCTGGGATTCAAACTTACAACCTTCTCGCTTCCAGGCGGCAGTGCTGTAACTGTGCCACCCTGCAGCCCATGCACTTTACTAACATAAGCACATTTTTTACATCTGGTAAAATTCAAACCTTGGCAAATAATGTGAAGGTTGTTTCTGAGAAGTTTGAGGAACATTTTGACAAAAAAGAGGGTTGGGATATAAAATAGAAGAGAGAAAGAGATACATTTTAGAAAAGCATAAAGTCTGAACAACAATGAGGAGCGTATGTGGGATGGTTTGTGGAACAGTTCAGACAGACTGGGATTTGAAAAGCTGCCTTAGATTAAAGCAGTTGAATAAAAACAGTTTTAAATCAGCATACAGATATAAGACGGACCTTCTGAACGTTCCACTTTTGTCTCGTTAATCCGCAGAACATATTTCCAGAAGACTTGGGAATCATTAAGATGGTTTTTGGTGAATTTGAGATGGGTCCCTGTGTTCTTTTTGTCAAAGGAAGTCGGGTTTGAATCTCTGATGTGGATTTTTGTTTATGTATTTAACTGGCCTGCAGTCTCAGGCATGATGCGTTTATGCAATGATATTCTTTCTTTTGTCACATTTTCCCCTGTAATTCTGGCTTGTCTCCTTGATGAATTCATCAACTCTAAATTCCAATCAAAGGGTGTTTTATACAGTAATGGTGACTGAACAAAATCTCACAACAGATTTTATTTTCTTTTGTTTTGCGAGCCAGATGGTGAGTTTAAGAGCAGATCAAGGAAACTGCATGAACACTGATAATACCCAGAGTCTAATCCTTCTTTTCTATTAGTTTGGTTTATATAATTGTAGGAAAAACATCATGCTGCTTTGCCGTCTAAGGTTTTATTGCAGCACATTCATTTGTGCATCTATATCTTACGTAAACTTCATTCTTCATGCTCATAGTTGACCCAATATGTCAATGTGGTTCTGTGGACACTTTTCATAAAAGACTATGTGAAATCTTTTCTATTATGCATTTGCTGTTTTCCTGCTAATTTTAGTCTTCTCCTTTCTTTGAATTCCCTTTTTTGCTCTCAGAAAGCCAAGCTTTTACCTCCTCTTAAATGTGAGCTATTTGATCCCGGAAACAACATCACTCTCATACAGCTGCAAAAAGCATTAGAGGTGCGGGGGGACAAAAGTGTTGATGCAGAGCTGTCACTTCCCTCGCTGTAATGAAGGACTGGAACATCGCTTACACAAAGGCTGACAGATGTCCAAAAGTTACCCCTTATTCTGCAGAAACACTCACTCAGATCCAGCCCACACTTTACACAGAGGCCCATATGGCCGCTAGGAAGCAAAAGCAGCACCAAACAGAACCCAAGTGGATCTGGTTACACGGTCTGAAGCTGGAAGTCATTAAAAAAATCCAGCTCCCCGCTCAGTGCTGCACATGGTAAATCCATTTCTCAGATGAAATTATCAACACAATTGATGCTGTAAAAGCTCACACATCCATCTCCTTACCGCTGGGTTTTATTTGGAAACAGAAAAAAATTTAAAGCAGATTTGATGTAAGACCTGCAGACCTTTCAAGACATTTTTTAAACCATGGTTTCTGGGAAAAGGTTTTCATTTTTAAAAATAGACCCTCGATGGAAATTCCAAGCACATTTAGATGGAGCAAGCTGAACGTTTCTCCCTGCTAGTGCCTTCACATAATGTTGAGTGTGATTGATTTTTCAGCGTTTCCAGATCTAAGTATTTTAAAGACTTCAGGTTTTTAAAGTCTCATCATATAAATCCATTTGAGAGTAATCTGGGTTATTGGAGATCAGTTCAGCAGCATGGTTGTCTCAAACCAGTCATGAAGACGTATCTTTAGCACTAAAAAAGTCCTGTGACAGATGGTCTGACCACCTCCGAGCCCCGGTCTCACTGTTTTAGAACCAGCTGAGGATTACAGGAAGAAAAAGAGGCAACTGAGACAATTTCCATCTTCAGAGGCGTGGAGCAAACTGCCAAAAACACCTTGAAAAGTTAAAGCGATGCAGCTTAAAGGGGAAATGGTGACAAGTTTTTGGTTTTGGTTGTTTTGTTCTTTTTTTTTTTTCAGATAAACCAGAAGTGGTCTAGACGTAAATATATATTTTAATGATTGCATTTCCTATGCAGTTGGACCCAGGGACACATTCCATACTTTTTCCTTCTATTATACATAATGAATCATCGCTATGCACCTTATTTCGGGCAGTATCATTCATCTGTGACCTTAGCCAGCCTCAGTAGCTTGTCCTCCCCTCACATGGCAGACAGGAGGCCCAAATTCATCACCACCTTTCATTCTCCTCCCCTGGCCTATCTGATCAATGATAGCATTAATAATAACCGCTGCAGAGTGCCCTGTCGCCCTCTGTGCCTTGCCCACTCCCGGCCTGCGCAGATTACCACCAGCCATCTACAGCCCATTAAAAACTGTGTTTACTTATCAGCCTCTCTGGGGCCATCGCTCTGTTTTCGAGACTCATGCCCCAAAGGGAAGGCACAGAGTGACCTTCCTACGGCCCTCAGTGCTGTAAGTCAGCATTCCCAAATGCTTTGTCCTATAATTCACTGCCTAAACTCTCCAGAAGTCAATGTTAGTGGCCTTTATTATTATAATAATAATAATAATAATAATAATAATAATAATAATAATATGAATCTAAAATAAGTCAGAGGATACAACAAACAAAATAAATGTGTTTTTATTCTATTCCTTAGGACTGCACATCACCCTTTTTATGTCAGAGCTTCAAACTTAAAGCTGTTAAGGGTGATTCTAGAACAAACTAGGTTTTGTACGCAAACACGTCATGTAACACAAATGCTGCCAAAAGCGGCCATTGCAGCTTTAAGATTAGTGGAGGAAACATGGAACTATAACATTTTGGTCAAATGTTGAAAATAACAGACAAGATCTGATAGCAGTCACAGTTTATGTTGTGAATGGCTCTCAACAAACACAAACATGGTCAGTTTTTATCATATAGAGCTAAGATTTGAAGTGGTAGTGGCCCCACATCGATGGGTCGTGGCAGCCATCTGGAGTGGGGTTGATTCTAGTCGCAGATGTCCATCCGATGGTTACGTAATGGGAGTTTTATCAAAATCCATCCAGCTGTTCCTGGGACTTTTTGCAAACAAACACGAATGCCAAATTTACTTTATTTTTGTGTGTTTAAATATAATAAACTATTCTGATTTCCCTTTATCCAGCTGATCAAACGTTTCCTTTTTTGAGGTTGCTGAGGCTCCGTTGACATTAATTATTGCTCCCATCACCTGTGCATTTTAAGAAAGGGATTTATTTGCAGGTATCGTAACTCAACAAAAGTTACAAAATCCTCATGGAGAAGTGACCACAGAATCAAAGCTGCACTTTGGTGCTCTTTATACTTGGCTTGAAAATGTTCTAAATTCACTTTTGAGTTAACTTCAAATGTGCTATTTGACTGACAGTTGAGAATCATGATAGCATAAATGGGACAAGGTGAACTCTCTTCATTCTTTTTTTTTTTTCAGCGCAGACAGTTATTTCTTATCTGCCAGAGTGTGTCATGGTCTACTTTGGGTGTGCTTAACTTCCCCCGACCTTTAAAAGGGCTGATTATTTCCATCCACAATCTTCACTCAGCAATGCGTTGCCAGCACAAAAGGATATTCCAGACCCGCTGGACTGATAATTCCAGCTCTCGGTGCAGCAGCAAGAGAACCAAAACCGCGGTGCCCTGCCTCTCTGTTATCATTTGACTTCCTCCGGCTTCACCTTCACTGCTGGTTTTCGTTCACTTCTCACCTCAAGCAAGCAGCTCTGAGAAGAAAATAGAAGTTGCGTGTTCCTCCAACTACTACAGATTCATGCTAATTAACTTTTCCTTTATGCAACACCCTCTCGGGACAAATTACACAATCTTCAGAGAGCTAGCTGTGTAAATCTCCTCTGTGCAAGGAGAGTCCCATGCCTCCAGCTCGCAACGCTAAAAGAAGAGGGAGAGAACCAACAGGTCTAAACGTTTAGTAGATTTTTATTCCACTTGCGGTAATCTCGTAATCAGAGGTTCAAGGGGGATCACATCTATCACCCAGGGAACAAATAAAAGTCTTATTGTGCCCTGCTTCCTTTCACCTCAGGAGGAAATGTGAGGAGCAGATAAATAATGGCCTTGTTTCAGGAGAGGCTCAGTCTGTTGCCAGCGATTTGTGGGCAACAAAGTAATTTCGATACTGTTCTTTGTATTGATAGATGAGGCCAAAATTTAATATAGAGCCAATTTACCAGTATGGGTCCAGAGGAATGGAACTGCAGTTATCTTCCCTCCTTTTTTCCCTCTTTGCCTCCGTCTCTTCAATCCGGCTGAAAATTAGACGTCAGGAAAAGGACAAACAACACGAAGGGTAATATTTTTGACAAAGCTTTCTTATTAATATCCACCATTCCTCCTAAACACCTATCGCCCCTATGAGGGAATCATTTGCACCCCCTGCTAACATCAGTATAAAAAATGTATATGTTTTTCCATTCGACTTGTCAAAATGTATATCTAATAGATGACAGCCAAAGAAATAAATGAAATATAATAATAAAAAAAGAAAAGCTGCTCAGTAGCTCCAATAGTTGTGGCTCTGAACAGTTTTGAATCCTACATTTTTTATGCCTGCAGGGACTTGAAAATGCAGCACTTTGAGAACAACTCTGACACTTGCTGAGCCACAGGAAGGTCTGTAAACTTCCTGGAGAATCTGCTTTAATGCAGAGCATGAGACCTTGTAGGGGGCCTTACAGCTGAAATACACTTTTCTTTTCATGGTCTGATGCCAGATGCACTGGACCTCCTACTGTTCATGCCATATAACAAGAAACTGGATGCCCCTGTGACCACATAGTGGTAGTGGGGAACAGAGATTGTCTGCTTCGCCAGAAGAACAGTGAAGGAAATGTTCAGAAAGACTTAAGATACTCACTCGCAGCAGCAAAGGAAAGTTTGAGTAGATTACTAATAATGGGTTGTGGGTAAATTACGTGCACTTGCGAAAACAGCAAAAGAGACTTTTGAGAGATAATACGCTATAAAGGGCAGACGTTCGAGGAGCAATGCTTTATTGATCGGGTTACTTGGATGGGATGGTGTTAATTGCCCTAAATATGGCAAAATTAGAATTAATCAATCTGATTAAATGACTGCATTCTGTTTTCTGTTCCACAAGAAGAGCTCTCAGTATGCCAAATGAATTCTACCAGCACTGTTTGTCTGGGATTCAGCACATGGTCACATTTACATGATGAGTTAGGTTCACTTTCATGCACACATAAAAACGTTTACTGATGCATGAGCTGTGTAATAACAGCTGTGGATTATAGATTCCAGAGGCAGGATGTGAGCACTGCAATGCTGCCACCTAAAGCCTGAGCATCCACACAGCAATGCTGTTCCAAAGAACAGTCATTTTCAGACTTAAGATTTTGGTTTTTTTTTGATTGGCATTTTTTTCTATAACTATTCAAATTAAAGTTGTCCTAAAATCTTCACAAGGAAACAATAAAATGTGTTTTCTACAGCAGATCATTTGCGTCATCAGATACCTGAGGCAGTCTGACAAGAACAACATATGTTTTGTTAAAATTTGCAGCCGTTAACATAGCTCACATGGAAAACACGACGCACATGTTTCAAAAATGACATCTTGTATGAGAGCCCTTCTCAGTTGTTTTCAAAGACAGCCATCTGTTACCAACTGAGACACAGCAGGGGTTCGTTTGCTGAGCAGGACAAAAGCAAACGTTGGAAAACTGATGCTGTCAATGTAATTAAGTAGTAAAAATCTGAAATCCTGCTGATGTACAATAATGTGCCTTATGGAGATAGAAATCATTTTAAAAAAGTATCACCAGGTGACTGCAGTGGTGAAAAATAAAGAACATTTTAGTTACTAACTAATCAGTGATTTAACTGCTGAATGAAAGTGGTGTATTAAAATATGTTACTGTTGTGTTTTGAGAGATGAATGTAAGCTGCAAAAACCGTATTAGGAATGAGAAATCTAACTTCATATTGGAAAACAAAATGTGTGAAATGCAAACACAAAAATATTTTAATCGTGTCGTAAATCATAATAATAGAGAACAGCCTATCAAATTTTACCTCAATAAACACTTTAAATAACTGATTATTTTGAAATTAATATCAGAACTACAGGAACTGTTTATATAAATAATTTATACATGAAAGGGTTAGTAAGGAAAAAACCTCAGAGAAAAATGAACATCCTGTTAAATTGATCATCATAATCACTAATGTTTTAAATGTCTGTTACTCTTTCAAAATAAACTTTTAAAGACCATCATGAGCAGACAGTTTGTCACTCTATCCACAGCTTAATAGTGTGTCTCCATAATGAAAGAGACATAGTTTTGTATGTCCATTCAGTTATGTTAAATAAAATAAAATGGATAAAAAAAATCTGAAGGATTTTGAAGCAAATGATACAAAAACTAGGCTGTCTTTAGAGTAGTGAAAATTATTTATTGATTTTTTAAAATGTTTACAGTGTTGAATTGTGCCCCTACATTAAATTTCGTACATATGAATCACTAGCATCTAATTTGAATTGAGTATAAATCATTTAAACATTTCCCATATGGAAGTTGAATTGATAATGTTGCAGTTGTTTTTACCTTCTTTCATTGAAAGCCTACACCAAGTTCTTTGAACTATATATAAAATTTATAATAACAGCTTCTTCTTTCTTTGCTTGTTTTTAATCTGATTAGTTTATTAGTCTGTTTAACCAGTGTCAGCAGCATCTTTCCAAAGTTTGTGGTCAGAAACATTATGTTTTCAAAAGATCTACAGGTTCTTTGTTTTGATTCATCACATAAAATGCATAGAATTACTCCCCATTGAATGCATAGCATTTTAGATATAAAATTATATGAGTTCTGTTTTGTTTTGTTTTCTTTTCTTTTGTTTTGCACTGCAAGCCGGAACTTTAGTTAGTCTTGCCGTTTCAGGAAGGCAATCACTGTGGGACCACTCACGCTGCTAACTTCCTGTTTTGAAAGCAACGGCTCGAACTCGCTGGTAGCAGTCTGTACTCAAACACTGTAAGAGTTTCATTCATTCATTAGGTCATTTCACTAGTTATTTGACAAGGTTAATGTGTAAATAATTAAAATTAATAATTTCATTCGTGAAGCTTTAAATAACTGTAGCTTTAGATTGTGTTATGAACGAATGAGGTAAATATGTTCGCGGGGGGATAACAAAATCGACCTATTTTCTATGAACAGATAGCGTTTATATAAATTATATTTACAATTTTTACATATTTCTGTTTTTTTTAATCCCGTTCTGGACTTCGCGCTGACACATCTCCAACTTTTTGATTTTCTCTTAAGATTCTTAAGATTCTGGTCACACTCGAGTTTTGTTGGAGTGGAGAAACCATGCCTTTCCTCCATGGGTTCCGGAGGATCATTCATGAGTATCAGCCGCTTGTAAATGCTGTCATGCGTGTTGTTGGACTTGATAAAGAAGATGGCAGTCAAGACACCAGGTAAACCTGCTAAAAAATACAACATTATTACACTAAAATTTAAAAATACAAAGTAATTTCTATTATGATCAGTTTGTATAGCATAACAACCACTGCATTTAAATTACTGATGGCATTTTAAAACTTTGGCTGAGACATTTACTTATCTTTCTGTTGTGTCAAAAGTCCTGAGGATGAGTCCAGTAGAAGCAGCTCTTTAGTGCAGCTTCTGGAACAAGAGTCCCAGTCTGAAGTGTTTGTAGAAGGCATCAGCTATGCCCTGTTTAAAGTGGCCGAGCAGGAACTCGAGTATGCTGCAGAAATCCTCCTACAATATGGAGCTGATATCAACTTTGAAGGTGAGTCATCCTTGGATAGTGTGTCCCATTTTGTCTTCAAGCTAGTTTTCAAACGTTCCTGGAGAAAGTATAGAGTAACCTCTCTGGGAGGATGTTCATTTAGGGATGTGCGGTACTGCACAAATATATCAAAACCCAAACTTACAAAACTGAAAATATGTTTATTTAGACCTAGATGCTGTGTGGTTGTTATGTTATTACTAGGGGTGGGACTCAATTAAAAAATGTATCTAATTAATTATCCATCCATCCATTTTCATCCGCTTATCCGGAGTCGGGTCGCGGGGGCAGCAGCTTAAGGAGGGAGGCCCAGATTCCCTCTCCCCAGCCACTTGGACCAGCTCCTCCTCCAGCTCCTCCGGGGGAATCCCTGGCCAGCCGAGAGGTATAGTCCCTCCAGCGTGTCTTGGGTCTTCCTTTGGGTCTCCTCCCGGTTGGACGTGCCTGGAAAACCTCACCAGGGAGGCGTCCAGGAGGCATCCTAACCAGATGCTGGAGCCACCTCAACTGGCTCCTCTCGATGTGGAGGAGCAGCGGGTCTACTCCGAGCCCCTCCCGGATGACTGAGCTTCTCACCCTATCTCTAAGGGAGAGCCCAGCCACCCTGCGGACAAAACTCATTTCGGCCGAAGCTCGTGACCATAGGTGAGGGTAGGAACGTAGATCGACCGGTAAATCGAGAGCTTCGCCTTTCGACTCAGCTCTCTCTTCACCACGACAGACCGGTACAACGCCCCCATCACTGCAGACGCAGCACCAATCCGCCTATCGATCTCACGCTCCACCCTTCCCTCACTCGTGAACAAGAACCCGAGATACTTAAACTCCTCCACTTGGGGCAGGACCTCGTCCCTGACCTGGAGAAGGCATTCTACCCTTTTCCGACTCAAGACCATGGTCTCAGATTTAGAGGAGCTGATTCTCATCACAGCTGCTTCACACTCGGCTGGGAACTGCTCCAGCGAAAGCCGGAGATCACGTTCTGATGAAGCCAACAGGACCACATCATCTGCAAAAAGCAGAGACCTGATCCTTAGGCCACCAAAACGGATCCCCTCACCACCTTGACTGCACCTAGAAATCCTGTCCATAAAAGTTATGAACAGAATCGGTGACAGAGGGCAGCCTTGGCGGAGTCCAACTCTCACCGGAAACGAGCCCGACTTACTGCCGGCAATGCGGACCAATCTCTGACACTGGTCGTACAGGGACCTAACAGCCTGTATCAAGGGGCCTGGTACCCCATACTCCCAGAGTACCCCCCACAGGGCCCCCCGAGGGACACAGTCGAACGCCTTCTCCAAATCCACAAAACACATGTAGTTTGGTTGGGCGAACTCCCACGCACCCTCCAGGACCCCCCCAAGGGTATAGAGCTGGTCCAGTGTTCCATGGCCAGGACGAAAACCACATTGCTCCTCCTGAATCCGAGGTTCGACTATCCGACGGACCCTCCTCTCCAGAACCCCTGAATAGACCTTACCAGGGAGGCTCAGAAGTGTGATCCTCCTGTAGTTGGAACACACCCTGCGGTCCCCCTTTTTAAATAGGGGGACCACCACCCCGGTCTGCCAATCCAGTGGAACTGCCCCCGATGTCCACGCGATATTGCAGAGCCGTGTCAACCAACACAGCCCCACAGCATCCAGAGCCTTAAGGAAATCCGGGCGGATCTCATCCACCCCCGGAGCCTTTCCACTGAGGAGTTTTTTGACCACCTCAGTGACCTTGGCTCCAGAGATTGGAGAGCCCAACCCAAAGTCCCCAGACTCTGCTTCCACCCTGGAAGACGTGCCGGTGGGATTGAGGAGGTCTTCGAAGTACTCGGCCCACCGATTCACAACGTCCCGAGTCGAGATCAGCAGCACACCCTCCTGGCTGTAAACAGTGCTGGTAGTGCACTGCTTTCCCCTCCTGAGGCGCCGGATGGTGGACCAGAATCTCCTCGAAGCCGTACGGAAGTCTTGTTCCATGGTCTCACCGAACTCCTCCCATGCTCGGGTTTTTGCCTCCGCGACCACCCGAGCCGCATTCCGCTTGGACTGCCGGTACCTATCAGCTGCCTCCGGAGTCCCAAAGGCCAAAAAGACCTGATAGGACTCTTTCTTCAACTTGACAGCATCCCTAACCACTGGTGTCCACCAGCGGGTTCAGGGATTGCCACCACAACAGACACCGGCCACCCTGCGGTCACAGCTGCGGTCAGCCGCCTCGACAATGGAGTCACGGAACATGGCCCATTCGGACTCAATGTCCCCTGCCTCCCCCGGGACACGTTCAAAGTTCTGTCGGAGGTGGGAATTGAAGCTCCTTCTGACAGGTGACTCTGCCAGACGTTCCCAGCAGACCCTCACAACACGTTTGGGTCTGCCAGGTCTGACCGACATCTTCCCCCACCATCGAAGCCAGCTCACCACCAGGTAGTGGTCAGTTAATCTAATTAATTAGAGGGTTTATAATTAACTATAATGCGCTGATATTTACCATTTATTTTATATATCGGTCTATCTCTAAGACAGTAGAGGCTACAATGAGTAAATTAGTAAAATGGGAAATTAAAGACATTTCATTTCACCATCTGTTAAATCAATAAGTTTTATATAAACAATGCTATGATTTGTTTTGTTTTGCTTAATCTTCCTTCCTTGATGGTGATTCCATAAATATGACTTGTATAATCACACGCAACTTCTGGAAATACATATTTGTATAAATATTTGTATCTGAATATGAATGTTTTACATTATCAGTGTTAAGGATTCTGGGAGTAATGCAAAAAGTCATCTGGTCTGACGACCTCTTAATACCTTTTTTTGTGAGCACATTGTTGAAAGTAATTAGTTGTCAAGCATTTCTTTTTTTATGTGTTTGGAGTCTTGGCTCGATTCTCAATAGCTCTCGTTTAATAACAGCATCATTATTGGAATATAAGACAAGTGCTTGTGTTTCTGGTTTTCCGTGTAGCTGCACATGTATAACGGGGGAGTTTTCACACACTTGACAGAAATAAGTCTTTTTTTATATCAAAGTTCAGCAACACATACTTCACATGTTGCTGCAGCTGCCAGGACTCAGCCGAGCTGCTCTGTGGTGACCTCTGCTGGTTTCAGACGTGCGTTTTCCCCCTGGGACATAATTTCTGGGAGTAATGCAAAAAGTCATCTGGTCTGACGACCTCTTAATACCTTTTTTTGTGAGCACATTGTTGAAAGTAATTAGTTGTCAAGCATTTCTTTTTTTATGTGTTTGGAGTCTTGGCTCGATTCTCAATAGCTCTCGTTTAATAACAGCATCATTATTGGAATATAAGACAAGTTCTTGTGTTTCTGGTTTTCCGTGTAGCTGCACATGTATAACGGGGGAGTTTTCACACACTTGACAGAAATAAGTCTTTTTTTATATCAAAGTTCAGCAACACATACTTCACATGTTGCTGCAGCTGCCAGGACTCAGCCGAGCTGCTCTGTGGTGACCTCTGCTGGTTTCAGACGTGCGTTTTCCCCCTGGGACATAATTAGAGGATTCTTGCAGAGGCTGCTTCATTCATCTCTCACATTTTTTGAATGTCTCTCTCTTCTCTAAGTTAGCACTGACAAATGTTCTGACAAAGCATGCTAACATGCTCCAGTTCTACTATGTTTCCTAGTATTTGCTTCTTTTCATGCTTAAAAGTAGGCCACAAGCTTTCTAACATCCAAAGTACAGAGGCGGGAGCACATTTAGTTTTTCTTGCTTTATATTAGAAATATCTGCCTATGTTCTTTATTTTTTTGCCTTTTTAAAGCTTATTTTCAGTATATTTTCAGATGGTTAATACTGATCTTATTTTTCAAACTTCATATGCTTTAGAGCCAGCAGGGGTTTAGCTGCTATAGCAATACCCTATACCTCAGTCAGGTATATTTTATCTAATAAACATCCAATTTGAATAATGGGGAATTTTTGTTTATTCTCTAGACCCAGTGTCGTACTACAGCCCGCTACATATAGCTGTTCTAAGGAACAGGCCAACTATGGTGAGGCTGCTTGTTGGACATGGAGCAGACATTGAAAAGAGGGACAGGGTGAGTATCTGTGTCCCCTTTCACCTTGATCCAGATCCTTTAGACGTTTTCTCTTAAATGCTTCATGTTTGTAGATTCATGAGAGTAGTCCCTTGGACCTCGCCAGTGAGGAGTCAGAGAGGTTACCCTGTCTGCTCACCTTGTTGGACCTGGGAGCTGATGTGAACGCACAAGACAAAAATGGTACATTTACATGAGCTGATTGAACAAACGAACAAAAAAATAGTAATCTAAATGTTATTTTATTTGCTTAAAAGATATTTTTGTTTTTTGTCTCGTCTCTGAAGGGAAAACACCATTGCTCCATGCATTAGTGAGCAGCGATGGATTGACCGTGCACAACACAGAGAGCATCCGGCTTCTTCTGGAAAAAGGTATGTACACTTAAAACGTCTATCTTCTTTTTGATCATTGAAGTACTTCATTTAACAATCACAATGTTATCATCATCAAGAGTTCTTTCAATAACATTCCTGTCAAAACCAAAGCCTATCTTCTTTACCCAAAAGGAGCCACAAGTGTTGTTAAACTGTACAAATATTTAATTTACCTAAGAGCTGATCACATCATGGTTGATGCTTTCTTCCCTAAAGGTGCTGACATTAATGCTGCAACCTTAGAAGGAGAAACGGTTGAGTCAACGTTGGTGTTTCTGGTGAAGGAGGTGCTGGAGGCTAGTGTGGAGGATGCTGCAGAGATCGGTAACTTCTGCCTGAAAACCACGCGGCTGCTGCTGGCTCATGGCATGGACCCCAACTGCTGTCTGAACGAGGATGGATGGGCCTCCCTGATGCAGACGAGCCTGGAGCACTTCGACCTGCTCTTCCCTCTGGCCATGCTCTTAATCCAGAGTGGAGCTTCTCTGGTCTGCTCCCACCATAGTTACACCTGTTGGTCAGGTTACAACCTCATTTTCCAGAGGCTCCAAACAGCCCTGGAGAAGTGCTCAGATCAGAATCACGCCACTGAGCTCCTGGAGCAAGCTGAGCTGTTGCTGGACTTAGTGGAGGTGAACTGTACCACGCTGCGTCTCCCGTCTAGGGTGGACCTCCATGTGTCCCCTCAGGATTCTCATCCATATGCTCAGGCTCTGGTTGACCTGCAGAGTCGAGTGTTGGAGCGTGAAGCAAGCCCGCTGCCTTTACGTTGTCTTTGTAGGGCTTTTATAAGACGTTACCTACAGCCCTGGCCTCTGGAGGACAGAGTCAAAGCCTTGCCTTTACCTGACAGACTCAAAGACTTTCTTCTTCCTGAGCTCGCATACACCCCAAAGCCCGGCTGGGACTGCTTCAAGCCTGAACAGAACCAGCGCTATGATCACCATTTGCCTAGTTGCTCTGTGTCAACATACCAGTAGAAATCGGAGTAAAACAGCTCAGCTTTTTCTGTGCAAATGAAGCTAAATATAACAAACCATTGAGGCCTTTGTTCTGCTCTTGTCTGTGTCAAATATACACATTAGTTTATTGTTACTGCCACTTACAAAGTAATGTTTGTACAATAAGTCATTGGTTTGTACTACATTGTTATAAATGAACTGCTGCTGTACAGTTAAGTGGGAATACGAATGCATAAAATAATGTGCAGTCCACAAGACCACCACCAGATGGCAGTGTTGAATCTGAGCATCAAAGTCAGTCCAGATCTGTTCTCGTTGTACCCATCAAGCTGAGTGGGGGTTATCTATATTTTATCTCCTGGAGGCGATGTGTTGTGTAATTTATGTATTTTTCCACAACATGATGGTGGAATAAAAGTGTTTCATCAAATCAGTTCTGGCTTATTTTCTTTATATTCTGTTTAAATTATGTTTCTGTGTATAATTGTCCAGTTAGTGGCAGTATAGCACTGAATGGGAACACCAACCCTAATGGGTTTCTAGGGGAAATAAGTAATGTCGCGTGTGTACCTCATGGTTGTGCTCGTACACCAACGCAGAGAGCTGCTGCTAAATAAAGAGGCTGGATTTAGACGCTGCACACAGACTGAGCCTTTGGTTGTTTTGGCATAATGTGGCTGCAGAAGCTGCTGGAGTAGAAAGGTTCACCAAGCATTCCTAATGCATCTATTCAAATACTGTGTGCAAAACCCTCAATACTCATTATTGCTTCAATAACTGAAAAAAAACTTTTATAGAAATAAACTGATGTTTACATTACAATAATGTGTGTGTTGAGCTAACTAAATAGGACATTGTGTTATACAACTAACCCTTTCCTGACATTGCTGGAGCTGGAGTGGCTCCAAGGCTTGCAGGCGCTCCAGCTCCTCTTGGTTATCTAGGTCACAGCCTCTGAGGAGAAGAGCCTCAGCAGCAGCAGCAGGGCTGCATGACACACGCTTCACTCTCCTGTCCGTCTGAATCTGCCTGCATACTCTTGACAAACCTCAACACTGGCCCTGGTTGAATGAGAGGGTGGGAGGTGGTTGTAGGATGCCGAACACTAAGAGAGAGAGAGAGAGCATTAAAGATACAGGATGTGAGAGACACACACACACCAAAACTAAGCAACACTGGATAAGATATATACACTATAGCTGCAAGAACATAATCCCAACCAAGCAAAAGAGTGCACAACACTGACAAAAACAAGCTTGTTCCATAGACTCCAGCTCCTGCTTGGAGAAAGTGATGGAATAGAGATAGAGGGGGGAGGGCTAAGCCGGTACTCTCCATCCACAGCGTTTATTGGAAAACAGTGCGAGTGAAGCTCTGTACTGAAATTAGTTATTGATCTATTCTCTCCTTGAAGCCCATGGGCCTTTTCCCACCACACCTGCTTATTCTCTCACAGCCCTTTCTCTCAGCAGCTTTAAATCTCTGTTTTTCCTCTTTGTTTTGTAGTTTTTTTTCTACTCCATCCCTTGGACAGATTTGAAAATGAGATCTTAATGGTAATGTGGTTGCAGGGGGGTTGGTTTGATGTTTAAAAACTAGATTCTGCATGGTCTAAAGAACAGAAAGTTACTCAGAAGACATGATTTATGACTTAAAAAGTTTTTTCCATCTGATTTGCAACAAATTCACAATAAAATAACGAGTTGTACAGAAGTTGTGCCTGAATTAGATTTAGTTCATTGCTTAGTCTTTACTAGGTTTTGTTTTCATGAGAAAGAGACTGTAAAAACTAGAGGAATTAAGACAAAAATAATCGCATACCATAAAAATCTCCTGAAATGTTATCATGGAATAGATATTTGTAACTGTAACTTTCTCATTTTAATTCAAGTAGAATCTTTCTGAGCAACTATATTTGTTTATAAGCTCAAAAACAAATTTGTAACTTATCAAATTCATTTTTATTTGCTGATTTTTTAAACAACCATGTGTTGCCCGAGTTTCTAAAATGACTTGAACCTTTTTTTAATAACTACGTCACTCTGATCTATTCTGGGCCTTTTCTTCTGTGGAGGGCAGCTTGTGGAGGGTGTGCATCTCCTTGTCTTTCACTAGACAATGTCTAGACACGGGATAATTGCAGACATCACCAAACACTCAGCTGCTGCCTGAAGCCCCATGGGAGTTGAGGTGGACTTTGAAAGGAAACGGCCATCAGTCAGCCAAGGGGGCTCACACCCCTTCAGAATGTGTGTGTCTTTACCCAAATAGTAAATAGAGGTTATTTACCGCGTGTGTTCGATGGTGTAAAAGCATGCTTCGGCTGAGACGTGGGACGAGTTAGAAACAGTGTTCACAACTGCGGATGGGGTGACTTCATCCGACAAAAATGCACCCTGTCTCGTTTGCTGTGCTCGTGTTGATGGACCCAAATTAAAGGCTGCTAACATTCAAACGATTGCAACTATCAACATATTCCTCTTGCTTTTAACGCCATGTTTGGGTCAAAACTGTTTGAGTGCTTTGGGTGTGTTGTTGAGGGCTGTTGGTGGAGATCTGGTCGCTGGGTTCAGCTGTAGCACAAGCTAAGCTCAGTGGGGGTGGATAGGATGGATGTAAGATAAGTGAATCCTGTTGGGGCAGGCCACCTTCTGCTTCTGCTCCAGGTGTGTGTTCCTGTTTTAGACTAACAAAAACGCTTTGCTGCACTCAGCATTTGGTGCAATTTCATTCTACATGGTTAGAATAAAAGAGCATCGTAGGTTTTTGTTTGTTTAGCAAGTCATCAATGGGTAATTGAACCTGATGTTCTACTCTAAAAACTTTTTCTTGTTAGTTTTTAATAACTTTGCACCTGATAGTTTTCTTTTTGAAAGCAGCTCTTAAAAAGTAGGATCATTATAACGGCATACTTTGTTCTGCTTCTGGTCTTTGTAGGAGACTAATTTGAAAGTATAACTTGCTAAAAAACAAAGTTACAGTTCTATACTCCACTTCTTATTTTAGAGCTCAACAAAGTCCACCACCCTACATCCCTACAACTGACGCCATTTCACAGAAATTCCAGACAACTGGCGCCTGAGCTCTGCCTCCGAGAAGGACATGATGAATAGGACACACCCTTGGTATGCTGGTGAATGGCAGAAATATATGGCACACTGCAGTGTAGCAGCCTAGATTCATTACAGCCTGTAGTCCCAGCTCTTCTCAGAGCCTTTTTCCTTGCTTCTCTCCCCCATTGCGTTTCATGCGGCTTACCTATTTTTAAAAAGCCTGAATTTTTGAGTTGAAATACTCTGAGGCACCAGTAAGGCGAGCTACAGCTCTTTTCCAGAGCTGGTTCCTGATCCACCTCCTTGTTGTGGTCTATGCATGCCTTCCCCAGTCACGTGATGGTGTTGCCATGGCAACTCCGGTTTGAGTAATCATTTGCGTTACGACCTTTATTCCCTTGAGGAAAGGGGAGGGGGAGGTTAGACTGAAGCCTGTAGAAAGAGGGAGCGAGAGCAAAAAGAAAAGAGAGGCAGAAGGGGAGCGGCAGAGAGGCACAGGGAAGGAAAAATCGGCAAAAACAAGAAGCGAGGAGAGAGATTTGTGCTTCTTCTTGCCTATATATTATATGTTTTATCTTTTGAACTTAAAAGTGCATTCCAACGTCTGCCTCATTGTGTCTGAAAACGCTAAAAGCTCCTAAAATCCAGAATTTTTGCCTGATTTGTTTTCACCGTTTTCTTGTGATTCACTGTGGTGCTTAGCTTAGAGAGACAGCAGGCATGTGTACTTCATAAAGGCTCACGCACACACGCACGCACACACACACATGCACGTGCACACACGCACGCACGCACACACGCACGCACGCACATACACACACACGCACGCATGCACGCACACAGACACACACACACACGCCTCCCCTTCACTTCTTCGTGGAGCGAAGGCAGCACTGTGCCACATGTGCAAGTCTCAGCAGAAACAGATTCTGTATGTTCCTGTTTCTTGCTCTCCCGGCTGCGTTGTCATGGCTACCGAGCTAGTCCACCAAGGCATGCAGCTCCTCTGTCTCTTCCTCTCTTGCTCTCTTTCCACCGTTGGGTGATTCAACCCATCAGTTGGGTTGTGTCATCTCCTAGATGGAGTCTGTTGCTCCCACATCTCCTAAATGGAGTTTCTCAGTTCAGCCTTGTGTTCCTGTTGGATTTTAGTTTAGGGAAATGAAATGATGTGTGTGTGTGTGTGTGTATGTGTGTGTGTGTGTGTGTGTGTGTGTGTGTGTGTGTGTGTGTGTGTGTGTGTGTGTGTGTGTGTGTGCATGCTTGTGTGCATCGCTGATTGGCACTAAGCCAATTTATTATTGTTTTGAGGATAATACCAGCCATTCACTGTTATTTTTGTTTCAGTAACACTGATCCTAAGTGAATTTCCTCTTATTTAAAATGAGATCTCTGAGATCTACGTTCTTCTTAACGCTACACATTATTTCTGTTTCCTCTGGCACTGAGACGTTATTGATCGGCTGCTTTTGAGGCCTGTCTGGGAGGCTTCAGACTGATGAAACGGATTGGGGTGCCTCTCTCATAGGCGACCTGACCTTGTCTCCTCTGTCTCAGCTCCCGACAGTGATCCTCAGCCCTTTGAGGGATGCACAGGATCAATACATTGGTCTTTCACACACACCAATCACCCAGAATTCCCCATCCGGTGCGAGCAGAGCCAAGTTGAGGAGCTGCTGCAATATGCAGAACATTCCAGAAGAGTTGGTTAGTTTATCGCTTCATGAACGCAGCAGGAATATGATAGCTTAGGTGTTTGTTTGTGTGTGCATAAGGTATAAGGGGAGCTAACATTACAGCTATGGCTTAGCCTAATTGTCTCCTCCTATCATTAGTGACGAATATGACCTCTGTTATGTGCATATCTGCATTCTGCCTGCACTGCAGAGCCTCCACAACACCACTCGTAGCGTTTTCTCTCCCAAGAGCAGCAGGGCCCATGCCTCATAAATACAAACACAATCTCTCCTACACCTCCTGACTGCAGGACAGGGTTCCACACATATCTGCCCGTGGAGCTCAGCCCATTTGCATACATATTAAAGTGACGCCTCGGAAAAAAGGAAGAGAGAGAAAGAAGGGAGGAGGGGGGAGAGGGAAAGAGGAGGAGAGTTGGGGGGAATAGAGCGGGTATATGCAAACAAGGCTTTCATCTAATATGCAAGAAGCGGCATTGCTCTGGCATAAATCTGCATCTGAGCTCCGGCAAAAGAGAGCAGAACCCATTTGACGGTAAATGGGATAGGGATGACTGTCAGATGCACAGGGGAACATTGTGTTACCCCACGGAGAACAACAGCGATTGATCAGTATGGCATGTCACTTACGGCAGGAACTACAAAATTGCAATAGTACGTGCAAAGTTAAATGTATTATTAAAAAAGAAGATGGAGCTCGTGCATGTCAGGGTAGCTTGAAATGAAACGGTTTAGCATTATGTACAGTTCTCTCATTTGGTCCTGCAGTTTGCGTACTTTGTTAAACAACATCAATGTGTTTGTGACCGTCAAAGTTACTCTGAAGAACATTTGGTAAGCTCCCAAAAGAGCCTGAGAAGGGCTGTGTTTCATGTTGTTTCCAAGTCTTTATACTCTGCTGATCACTTCATATTTACACGACAATTAGAATGTTCCTTAAAGAGTCTGATACTGATATTGTCTGTGTTTGATGAAATTATGTAAAAACAGTGAAGATTTTTTTCTATATTATCTTTAATTGCAACAATTAAACAAGAATATTCAGTAAAAATAGATGAAGATCAACAAACTAATGCTATAACGAGTAACCCTCATTTATTCAGTTGACTCAAAAACATTCAGCAAAAAAAAAAAAATCAGTTTCTATGTGAATAACTAATAGAATAGTGTTTTTACATGCTTAACTCTGTTCTATGCTTATTTCTGGTCTGTAAAAGTGTTGTAGCTTACAAAACATGAAATTATTTAGTTGCTGATGATTGAATTGTTTCATAAATCAGGTAAGAAACTTCACGGTTGTGTTTGACCAGTCAGTGTCTTTAGATTGTTCTTTATTAAATATAAAAAACAACATCCAGCTGGTGCAAGAACACATACATATCTGTTTTTTATCCAATCATTTTAAAGTTTATTCTATAAATTTTTAATATTTTAATAATTGTCTTAATTTTTGTTGACATTTTCAGTCGTATTATTATTTTAAGGGCTTTGAACAGTCAAAGACTAATGCTGGTGTTTTAAAGCCGTACACATAAACTGACCCTGAGGTCATCTAACCAGAGATTAGTAGTAGTCTCTCACATCTGGGGCATCCTCCCTTCAGGCAGTTGCTTCTCAGTTGATCTCACCTTCATATTGTGTCGCTCTGACTGTGTTGCTTCTACAGATTTTATTATTTTCTTTTAAACTTTAATTGATCTTGTTAAATCCTAAAGCACTTTGTGATTATTATCTCAGAAAGAGTGCCCTATAAATAAAACCTGCAGTAGAACTAACTGAAAAAAACATATTAATTATTAAAAAGATAAAACTCACTGCCTTCTATGAGGAGCTATAAGGAAAGTGTTCCAGATAGTTGCTGATGGGAAATTAGAACTGGAGAGATTCCTAAAGAGCTATATACCTTCCACTCGTTCTGTCCTTGCATTTGGAGCACAATTAAGAACACTGAGGTGATATATCAGCACGTCAGTGGTAGATGAGTCAAAGCCATATAATTCCATTATTGCACATGAGCTTATAATAACCTCTACGCTTCACCGCCGGTCCATTCTGTTTTCTTGAATTTGTAAGCTAAGCCATTTGCTGAGCACTTACTGTTGGTGAGCTAATGTTGCTCCAAAAGTAGCTTCTCTAAATTGGGAGGGAAAACATTCTACTGGACAGAGATAAACACAAGTCTAAAACCTAAAAAGACAATGATGACATTAATACTATATCTGCTTCTTTTCAGACTGAAACTTAAATGGTTATGCACTACAGTACTGTGGAAAATTATTTCCCTGTTTACAGATTTCTTCAGTTTTGTTTTCATGAATGTTTCAGACCTGCAAGCAACTTTAAACATCAGATTGTGATCATTTTCCCCACACTTTTTTACAGAATAGTTTTGTTTCATCAACACTGGAGGGTTTTCCAGCATGAACGGTATGTTTAAGGTTACAGGTCAGATAATCTCTTTCTTAGCTAGAGAGCAGAATTCATGGCGTGGCAAGCCATCCTATATATGTGAATATGTATATAAATTCCTATCTCATCCTCCCAAGCTCAGGTCCTCTAGCTGAGGCCTGGGAGCTTGAGGGTTCTTCAGTATCTTAGCTGTTCCTACAACTGCACTTTTATGGACTGAGAGGCCTGATGTTTTTCCTGGGATCTGCTTTAGCCACTCCTCCAGTTTGGGGGTCACTGCCCCGATGACCACGGGCACCACCGATGTCTTCACGCTCCAGGCTTTCTCAAGTTCTTCTTTGAGGCCCTGGTACTTCTCTAGTTTCTCGTGTTCCTTTTTCCTGATGTTGCCATCACTTGGTATTGCTACATCAACCACAACGGCTGGCTCCCGTTTTTTTGTCCATCACCACAATGTCCTGTTGGTTCGCCATCACCATTTTGTTGGTCTGGATCTCGCTTATTCTCTACCACCTTAGGGGGTGTTTCCCACTTTGACCTTGGGGCTTCCAGTCCATACTCTGCACAGATGCTCCTGTACACTATGCCAGCCACTTGGCTGTGGCGTTCCATGTATGCTTTCCCTGCCAGCATCTTACACCCTGCAGTTATGTGGTGGATTGTCTCAGGGGCCTCTTTGCATAACCTACACCTTGGGTCTTGTCTGGTGTGGTAGATCTTGGCCTCTGTTGCTCTGGTGTTCAGGGCCTGTTCCTGTGCAGCCACTATGAGTGCCTCTGTGCTGTCCTTCAGACCAGCTCTTTCTAGCCATTGGTAGAATTTCTTGATATCAGCCACTTCAGTTATCTGTCGGTGGTACATCCCATGTAGGGGTTTGTCCTCCCACGATGGTATTTCCAGCACCTCTTTCTCTGTTCGCCATTGTCTGAAACATTCACTGAGCAAGTCATCTGTTGGAGCCTTGTCCTTGATGCACTTATGGATTTTGGATGTTTCATCCTGGATAGTGCCTCTCACACTCACTAGTCCTTGGCCTCCTTCCTTACGGCTAGTGTACAGTC
>SSNS01000259.1:891673-945472 GCA_006937985.1 Aphyosemion australe | reverse complement strand
TTACCCCGAAATTCCACTAGCTCCGCTCCGCCCCCGCTTTCCGCTGCCGCTCGCTTCCGAACTCAATTCACACTATACCCGCTCTACAACGGCTCCGCCCCGGTGCGGAGACCTGAGGTGCGCTAAACAGGCATGCGCGGGAATTTCGAGATCTCGCGATACAGTCCGAGCAATAAATGCGGAAGTTAGATCCAAACAAATCATTCTGTGATTAAAATAGTTTTAACACGGTCTTCAAATGTGTAAACACGTAAAAAATGTTTTGAGACATATGTGTATACATGTAATAGTCATTAGATAAAAATACCTGTGCATATGAAACAAAAAACGGTTTTGTTTATAGATTTATTGTGAAAAAACGGAAGTTGTGCTTGCTCACTTTCCTGTTGGGCGGTTGTGATTTCTGTAGATTGACTGCGGAGGTTCTCCGGCGTCCGGCAAAAATAGAATCGATCCTATTTTTGCTGGATAGCGGAACGGCGCACTGCGCCGCACAGCCGCAGTAGTGGAACAGCTCTGATTGACTACAAAGGAACCGTTTTTGCTGCGGAGTTCGTGCCGGAGCGGAGCGGAGATAGTGGAATTTGGGGGTCAGGGTGCTGGACCTGGGGTGGAACCCTCCATGCATGGTTAGGAGCTTCCATGTCTTAACACCTGTGGTCTGTATTTCTTCCTTTGGCCAGATTATTATTCCTGCAGGATATGATTACTGGCAGGGCGTAGCTGTTTATTGCCTTGATCTTGTTCTTGCCATTGAGCTGACTTCTTAGACTTGCCTTACTCGTTGTAGGTATTTGGCTGTGGCTTCTTTCCTTGCAGCCTCATCGAGGTTGCAATTTGCTTGTGGGATACCAAGGTACTTGTAGCTGTCCTCAATGTCTGGTATCGTTCCTTCTGTGAGTGAAACCCCTTCTGTGTGGACTATCTTCCCTTTCTTTGTCACCATCCGACCACACTTCTCAAGTCCAATTGAAATTCCAATATCAGTGCTGTAGATCCTGGTGGTGTGGCTCAGTGAGTCGATGTCTCGCTCGCTCTTAGCGTACAGCTTTATGTCATCCAAGTGGAGGAGGTGGCTGATTGAGGTTCTATTTTTGAGTCGGTATCCATAGCCAGTCTTGTTGATTATTTGGCTGAGGGGGTTCAGACCTATGCAGAACAGGAGTATGGACAGGGCGTCTCCTTGGTATATGCCACATTTGATGGAGACTTGTGCAATTTGTTTGCCATTGGCCTCAAAGTTGGTTTTCCCCAGCCCCATCGAGTTTGCAACTAAGGCTCTTAGAGTCCTGTTGATGTTGTACAGCTCCATGCATTCAATGATCCACGAGTGCACCATTGACTCATAGGCTTTCTTGCAATCGATCCAGGCCATGCACAGGTTGGTGTGTCAGGCTTTGCAGTCTTCTGGGGCAACTGTTCAGTCCATCAGCAGCTGGTGTTTGGCTCTTCTGGTTTCTCTGCCGATGCCCTTCTGTGCTGTGCTCATGTATCGATCCATGTGTAGTTGGATGGGACTGTACTCTTTTAGGGGTTCTTCAGGATCAGGATTGTGCACCCATTCAGGGTGAGTCCCATCCTTTAGCAGCTGGTTCATTTGTACTGCCAGGCGCTCGTGGAGTGCAGTGAGCTTCTTAAGCCAGTAGGGGTGGATCATGTCAGGCCCTGGTGCTGTCCAGTTTTTCATACCTGAGACTCACTGTGGATGTCTGCCAAAGTGATGGATACTGGGTTCTGCTCAAGGAGGTTGCTGTAGTCTTCTCTGAGAGGCTAGTGATGACTCTGGTGTTGGTGGGTCCTGGGCTGCTGCGGGTAGCCCCTCCATCATCACATACACAACATTTAAAAAAAAAAAACAACACTCTTGGTGACAAATCCACTTTCAAACACCCACAAACACTTAGCGATTCACATAAACACAGCTTAAACCTGCACACACACACACACACACACATGAACATATTCTATAAGGTAGAATAGAATAGAATAGAATAGAATAAACTTTATTGATCCCACAGTGGGGAAATTCACTTGTCACAGCAGCACCATCACTCAAAGGGTAATTAGAAGAAAGATAAAAACAAGGGTACATGTATATTGTCACGAACCCTGTCTCCTCCGCCCCCGGAGGCTCTGCTAGCAGCCCTGCTGCCCTCAGGACTTCACTTCCCAGCATCCCTCACCGACGCCTCCGATCGACGTCATCACCCTAAACCTATATACGGAAGTGTTTTCCGCCACTCCAGTACTCAGCCATCGCTCTTATCGAACCGTGGCTCAGAGTTTCCAGGCCTACCAGCCAATCAATTTACCGGATTAATCTCCAAGCTGTCTGCCAGACCAAGTAAGTCAGCTCTTTTTACTTTGGAACCGCTACACGGCCTCGTGGTTCTCCCGAGAGCCGCGCCGCGTTCCTAGATCAAAGCCGCGTGCTCAGTTCCTCCCAGCATCAGCAACTCCGCGTCTGGGTTTTCCTGACACGCTACAACCGAACTCCCGTATCAGTCGGTCCCGCCGAGCCGGGCCTGACAGGATGGCTGAGTCTAAATATGACCCAGCGGAGTTCGCACGCCTGCAGGCGCAGGTAGCCCAGTTAGCCGTATCTGTGGATCGTTTGGCCACCAAGCTAGATTCTATTGCCACCGTAGTTCTGCAGATGTCTGTCGCTCAGCAGCAACGGGATTCCAGCCACTCAGAGACACCGTTGCTCAGTCTCCCTGAGAAATGGGATGGGACTCAGGCTCCCCTGAGGGCATGCTGGCCACCCTCGCCATGACTTTTGAGTGTCAGCCGGAGTGTTATGCCACCTCCCGCTCCCGGGTGGGGCTCCTGACCTCCCTGCTCACTGGAAGAGCCTAGGAGTGGGCTGCGGCCTTGTATAACAAGAGGTCTCCGGCCTGTAACGACTACGGGGTTTTTGTGAAGGAACTCAGGAAGGCGTTCGTTCCCCCTAGCAGTGAGTCGTCAGCTGAAGACCAGCTCCTCCAGCTCCGACAGGGCGGTCAGACAGTAGTCCAGTACTCCTCCCGGTTTCGCACCACCGCAGCTAGACTGACCTGGGGGGACGATGCCCTGAAAGCCGTCTACCTGGCGGGGCTCGCACCCCAGATCCGGAATGGGATGGTGGGGCGGGAGACCCCAGACACCCTGGACGAGGCCGTCGATCTTGCTCTTCAGTTGGACCGGTGCCTCATTGCACGGCCGCTTCTTCCTGTAACTTCATCCATCTCTCCCCCTCAGAGTGTAACTCCCCCAGGTGAACCCATGCAACTGGGTCATCTGAAACCAGAGGAGAGGGAGCGGCGCTACCGTGAAGGTCTGTGCGCCTACTGTGGCAACCCAGGCCACCGGCGCGCCACCTGCCCCCACCGGCCGGAAAACGAGGGCTCCAAGTAGGCCGCAAGGGGGTCCTACTTGGAACCACTACACCCCTTTCAACCCGCACTCAGCTCCCGATCACCCTACGACTCTCCCAAGGACCAGTCGGTCTGGAGGCCCTCCTGGACTCAGGGGCTGCCAACTGTTTCATGGACCAGACTCTGGCTGCCCGACTCCACATTCCACTGTCGTCTCTAGCCCAAGTCATCCCGGTGACCTCAGTGGACGGGACCCCGCTCCAGCCCTTTCCAGTTCGCCAAGAAACTATTGATCTCCAGATGGACATCCAGCACCACTCCGAGACCCTTCGCTTCCTCATCATTCAGGCCCCCTCGACACCTCTTATCCTGGGCCACTCCTGGTTCTGCCGTCATGAACCCCAGATCTCCTGGACATCAGGCAGGGTGTTGGCCTGGGGGGCCGCCTGCCACACCCATCTGGCCTTCCCCACTGCTAACCCAGCACCCCCACCACCAGGAGAAGTGGATCTAACACTCATACCCCCACAGTACCACGACCTAGCCCACGCCTTCGCCAAACACCCAACCACGTCCCTGCCTCCTCACCGGCCCTACGACATGGAGATCAAGCTCCAACCGGGCGCCACACCCCCTCGGGGCCGACTATTTTCCCTATCCCCTGCGGAGAACCGAGCAATGGACAAGTATATCACCGAGGCCCTCCAGCAGGGGTTCATCCGCCCCTCCACCTCCCCTGGAGCTGCGGGGTTCTTCTTTGTGAAGAAGAAGGAGGGGGATCTTCGACCTTGTATCGATTACAGAGGATTAAACAAGATCACTATCCGAGACCGACACCCCCTGCCTCTCATGACCACTGCCCTGGATGCAGTCACCCAATCCACCATCTTCACTAAGCTGGACCTCCGCAGTGCGTACAATCTGGTTCGAATCAAGGAAGGAGATGAGTGGAAAACGGCCTTCATCACCCCCACTGGTCATTACGAGTATCTCGTCATGCCTTTTGGCCTGTGCAACAGCCCTGCTGTTTTCCAACGCCTCATTACTGACGTGCTGAGGGACATGCTAGGACGATGGGTGTTCGTCTATTTAGATGACATTTTAATCTATTCTCACACAGTAGAGGAACACATCCAACATGTGAGAGCTGTCCTCTCCCGCCTGCAAAAGAATGGACTCTACTGTAAACTGGAGAAATGTGCCTTCCACCAAGAAACCACCTCCTTCTTGGGGTTTGTAATCTCTGCCCGAGGCTTAGCCATGGATCCTCAAAAGATCGAGGCTGTGGCCCACTGGCCTCTGCCCACATCCCTGAAACAGCTGCAGAGTTTCTTAGGGTTCTCTAACTTTTATCGTAGGTTCATTCACAACTTCAGCTCCATCGCGGCTCCTCTCACCGCCCTTACCAAATCAGCCCACCAGCCACGGCCGTTCTGCCTCACACCCGAAGCTACCCAGGCTTTCCACAAATTGGTCCAATGCTTCACCTCTTCACCCATTCTCCTGCACCCCGACCCCTCTCGTTCCTTCGTGGTCGAAGTAGATGCCTCTGAAATGGGTGCCGGCGCGGTATTGTCCCAACGCGGCCCGGACTCTAAGATGCACCCATGCGCCTACTTCTCCAGGAAGTTCACTCCTACGCAACAAAACTACGGAGTGGGGGACCGGGAGCTCCTGGCCATTAAATGGGCCTTGGAGGAGTGGCGACAGTGGTTGTTGGGGGCTTCTGACCCGTTTATCATATGGACAGACCACCAAAACCTGATACACATCCAGACTGCCCGCCAGCTCAACCCCCGCCAGGCTCGGTGGGCCCTGTTTTTCGAACCCTACAACTTCCACATCGCCTACCGACCCGGCTCCAAGAATCTCAAGGGCGATGCCCTGTCTCGTCTTTTCACCCATTCTTCACCCCTACGGACACCTTCCACCATCCTGCCAGAGCACCGGTTCCTCAACGCCATCTGCTGGCCCCTGGAGGATTCCATAAGGGCTGCCCTTCCCACCGACCCGGCACCCCCAGAAACACAGCCAAACCGTCTCTACGTCCCAGTGGTCTGCCGCCAAGAAGCCCTAGCTTGGGGTCATTCCTCCCGGCTCTCCGGCCATCAGGGGTACACACAGACCCTTCAGTTCCTATGTCGGGCACTATGGTGGCCCTCAATGACGAAAGATGTGCGGGAATACACGACGGCCTGTGCCGTCTGTGCCCAAGCCAAGTCTTCTAATCAGCCAGCCACCGGGTGTCTCCAACCCCTTCCTGTGCCCAAAAGACCCTGGTCCCATATTGGCCTCGACTTCGTGACGGGGCTCCCCCCAGTCGACCACCTCAACACCATACTCACGATCACCGACCGCTTCTCCAAAACAGTGCATCTAGTGGCCCTGGCTGGTCTCCCGACTGCCAAGCAAACGGCTGAACTGCTACTCGACAAGGTGGTGCGGCTCCATGGCTTCCCCCAGGACGTGGTGTCCGACCGAGGCCCCCAGTTTTCTTCCAAATTCTGGAAAGCCTTTTGTCGCCTTGTTGGGACCACTGTCAGTTTATCCTCTGGCTACCATCCCCAGACCAACGGACAAACGGAACGGACCAACCAACAGCTGGGGCGCTACCTGCGCTGCTTTGTTTCCTCTCAGCCCACCACCTGGCCCAAGTACCTCTTGTGGGCGGAGATGTCCCACAACCTGCACGTCTCCTCTGCCACGGGAATGTCCCCCTTTGAAGTATGCCACGGCTATCAGCCTCCGCTCTTTGCTCACCAGGAACCAGAGGTCGAAGTTCCGGCCGCCCAGGCCCTGGTTCGCCGCTGCCGTCACGCCTGGGTCCGGGCTCGTGCGGCCATCTCCCGTGCCAACTCCGTCTACACTCGCCAGCATCAGCGGCGCCATCGCCCAGGTCCGTCCTTCCAGCCCGGGGACCAGGTGTGGCTGTCCTCTGCCAACTTACGGCACCCGGCCGGATCCCGTAAACTTGCACCCCGCTTCCTGGGTCCCTATCCTGTGCTCAGAGTTATTAACCCCGTCGCCTACCGGCTCCGCCTGCCAGCCTCTCTCCGGATCCACCCTGTTTTCCACGTTTCCCAGCTCAAGCCTGTGGTGTCCTCGCCTCTGGCGCCGCCTCCAGCTCCGACACCGCCTCCTCGTGGCTTGGGTGATGATCCGGTGTACACTGTACGCCGCGTCCTGGATGCTCGCCGCCGGGGCCGCGGGTGGCAATACCTTGTGGACTGGGCTGGTTTTGGACCAGAGGAAAGATCTTGGGAGCCTACCCGCTCGTTCCTGGATCCAAGTCTCCTCTCTGACTTCTGGTCTCGACGCCCTGGGACTTCTGGTGCCGTCCCTAGTAGGGGGGGTCCTGTCACGAACCCTGTCTCCTCCGCCCCCGGAGGCTCTGCTAGCAGCCCTGCTGCCCTCAGGACTTCACTTCCCAGCATCCCTCACTGACGCCTCCGATCGACGTCATCACCCTAAACCTATATACGGAAGTGTTTTCCGCCACTCCAGTACTCAGCCATCGCTCTTATCGAACCGTGGCTCAGAGTTTCCAGGCCTACCAGCCAATCAATTTACCGGATTAATCTCCAAGCTGTCTGCCAGACCAATTAAGTCAGCTCTTTTTACTTTGGAACCGCTACACGGCCTCGTGGTTCTCCCGAGAGCCGCGCCGCGTTCCTAGATCAAAGCCGCGTGCTCAGTTCCTCCCAGCGTCAGCAACTCCGCGTCTGGGTTTTCCTGACACGCTACAACCGAACTCCCGTATCAGTCGGTCCCGCCGAGCCGGGCCTGACATATATACACATAGGCAGTAATCTAGTATTGTAATCTTAGATCACTAAAAACTTGGGTACCAGCACTATGCAGCATACTGTAAGAGACACAGACAACAATGTGAATCCGATATTGCACAAGTATAGAACACATACTGAATATTGCATTGGTGTTATTGTGTACCAGGATGATACCAGTACAGCTTAAACTGAGGAGTTATACACTCTTACAGCAGAGGGGATGAAAGATCTACGGTAGCGCTCAGTTTTACATCTGGGATGTCTCAGTCTACCTCTGGAGGAGCTGTCCATGATCTCCACAGTGGAGTGCAGTGGGTGGGAGGGGTTTCTTAAAATGGAGGTCATCTTCCCCAGCATCCTCCTTTCACACGTCTCCTCAACAGAATCCAGCGGGCAGCCCAGAACCGAGCTAGCTTGCTTGTTCAGTCTCTTTCTGTCTCGGTCAGAGCTGCCTACACCCCAGCAGACCACAGCAGAATGAATAACAGAGCCAACAACAGAGTGATAAAAGGATTTTAGCAGCTGGGAGTTAACTCCGAAGGACCTCAGCCTCCTCATGAAATGGAGGCGGCTTTGGCCCTTCTTATACAGAGCATCTGTGTTGTGGGACCAGTTCAGTTTCCTGTTGAGGTGAACACCCAGGTACTTAAAGGTGTCCACCACCTCAATGTCTGCTCCCTGGATGTTTACTGGTGTTTCTCTGGAAGTCAATCACCATTTCCTTTGTTTTACTGGTGTTCAAGCGAAGGTGGTTACGCTCACACCAGTCCACAAAGTCCATGATGACTGACCTGTACTCCTGGTCGTCCCCTTCAGACACACAGCCGACGATGGTGTTGTAGGTGAAGTCCGAAGTGTAGAAGGTGAAGAGAAAAGGTGAGAGCACTGTACCCTGCGGAGCTCCAGTACTGCACACAACCACCTCAGACGTGTGCAGCCTCACGTACTGTGGCCTGTTGGTGAGGTAGTTGATGATCCATGCGGTCAGATGTTTGTCCACTCCTGCACCCCTCATCTTCTGCTGGATGGTGTTGAAGGCGCTCGAGAAGTCGAAGAACATGATCCTCACAGTGCTTTTTTGCATCTCGAGGTGATTCAGATCCCGGTGCTGTAGATAGATGAGGGCGTCCTCCACCCCCATGTTTGGTTTGTATGCAAATTGAAGTGGGTCTATTTCTGGGCTCACCACTGAACGTAGATAGGTGAGGATGAGTCTCTCCATAGTCTTCATCAGGTGGGAGGTCAAGGCGAAAGGTCTGTAGTGGTCTACTACTTGAGAAAGCTTGAAGAGTGAAGGCATCAGTGGTGTCCGTGGTCATCAGGGCACTCGGGGCAGTGACCCCCAAACTGGACGAGCGGCTAAAGCAGATCCCAGGAAAAACATCAAACATCTCAGTCCAGAAAAAAGCAGTTCTAGCAACAGCTAAGATACTGCACAGAACCCTCAAGCTCCCAGGCCTCTGGTAGAGGACCTGAGCTTGGGAGGATGAGACCACCCACGGAGGGTGAGATAGAAATTTTGTGCATCCTTCAGTTAGCCATTCAGTACTTTACTTCCTGTCCCCTTCACAGTAATGTCAACATGGACGGTGCATGCAGTGAATTGTACTTTTCCAGATCACTTGGGAATTTGCCGAAAATTNGGACCAGGTGTGGCTGTCCTCCGCCAACTTACGGCACCCGGCCGGATCCTGTAAACTCACACCCCGCTTCCTGGGGCCCTATCCTGTGCTCAGAGTTATTAACCCCGTCGCCTACCGGCTCCGCCTGCCAGCCTCTCTCCGGATCCACCCTGTTTTCCACGTTTCCCAGCTCAAGCCTGTGGTGTCCTCGCCTCTGGCGCCGCTTCCAGCTCCGACACCACCTCCTCGTGGCTTGGGTGATGATCCGGTGTACACCGTACGCCGCGTCCTGGATGCTCGCCGCCGGGGCCGCGGATGACAGTACCTTGTGGACTGGGCCGGTTTTGGACCGGAGGAGAGATCTTGGGAGCCTACCCGCTCGTTCCTGGATCCGAGTCTCCTCTCTGACTTCTGGTCTCGACGCCCTGGGACTTCTGGTGCCGTCCCTAGTAGGGGGGGTCCTGTCACGAACCCTGTCTCCTCCGCCTCCGGAGGCTCTGCTAGCAGCCCTGCTGCCCTCAGGACTTCACTTCCCAGCATCCCTCACCGACGCCTCCGATCGACGTCATCACCCTAAACCTATATACGGAAGTGTTTTCCGCCACTCCAGTACTCAGCCATCGTACCTATCGAACCGTGGCTCAGAGTTTCCAGGCCTACCAGCCAATCAATCCACCGGATTAATCTCCAAGCTGTCTGCCAGACCAAGTAAGTCAGCTCTTTTACTTTGGAACCGCTACACGGCCTCGTGGTTCTCCCGAGAGCCGCGCCGCGTTCCTAGATCAAAGCCGCGTGCTCAGTTCCTCCCAGCGTCAGTAACTCCGCGTCTGGGTTTTCCTGACACGCTACAACCGAACTCCCGTATCAGTCGGTCCCGCCGAGCCGGGCCTGACAGTTTGATGGTTGCAGGAAATGGTACAACGCCAGATTGTGTGGGGACCAGCTCTGGATTGGATGAGGTACGTTTCCAAATGTTTTATTATTTTTTTGACAAAACCATTTATCTATTGTTCGATATGTGAAGAGCATTTCAAGCAATATGGCAAAAATGTTCCAAAAAAAAATCTCAAATGGTAATAAAATGCAAAAATAAATTTTTTATACTTCCAGTTTGAGCATTCTGCTGCTGAACGTTATGCAAGGTGTTACTGAAATGAGACAAATTTGACTTTCAACCTTGCTGTTGCCTGTAGCGACGCTACACACCGTCATCGTTAGTCGTCCACTCTTACTGATTCAAAGACTTTTCAACCAGTGGCTGACGGGCTGCATCAAACAGGAAGTCAGATATGATGCAATCAAATCAGACGAGATTAAATTCTCTGAAAGCAGGAAAAAGAATGTTCTTCTTTAGTTGAAACGTCTCCCCTAGTTTGTGATTCGGCCTCCCAGACATTCACAGATAGAGCAGGAGGGTGAGTCACTGCTCTGCATACGACAAGGACATTTTGCGCCTGAACTGAAGAACTCTAATGAATCTTTTCCTCTTCTCCCCCCTTTGCTTTATCTCTCTGCTTCTGTTCTTTCCCATTGCTGGACTCAGCTTTAGTGTCGCCCCCCGTCCTTACAAAGTCACTCAACTGGATAAAGTCATTTACCTGAAAGAGGAGGAGCGAGGGAGGCGAGCAGATGAAGGCAGAGGAAAGAATGTCTCCAGATTTGTGATGAAAAAGAAAAGAGACGTCAGTTAAATATGGTGTTGTCTCTTCTTTTTATGTGCTGGAATAACAGAAAACAGAGAAATGACTGATGACTGAGGAGATAAAGACGGCACAGAGAAGAGATAAAGACAGGCAGGTCTCGTCTTTACATAACAAAGAGGAAATCATTTGGTTTTGCAGCAGGGATCAGTTGCACACATGCTTCAGAAATGATCATTCTTCTGCAAATTGAAACTAAAACCATCTTTCAGTTTGAGTTTTGCAAACTAAGAAAACGTCTAAAATGAGGATCTGATGAATCTTAGAACTAATAAACACATATTAAACTTTATTCCAACCAGAAACTTTAATATCATTTTACAGTTTATGTTTTTTTCCCCTGAAACATAAAGGATGTTGAATTATTTTCTGGTTGAGGCAGAGCAACAGGGTCAGGAGTTTGCCCTGAAAACCGTGGGTTGTCGGTTCAAACCCAGGCTCCTGTAGTCATGTCAGTTGTTGTGTCCTTGGGCAAGACACTTCACCCTCCTTTCCTGCTGGTGGTGGCCGGAGGGACTGGTGGTGCCTGTGTATGGAAGCCTCACCTCTGTTAGTGTTCCCCAGGGCATCAGTGTGTGTGTGTGTGTGTGTGTGTGTGTGTGTGTGTGTGCTAGTGTGTGCATGAATGACAGTAGTGTAAAGCACTTAGGCGTCATTTGAACATTGTTTCGTTAGGTGGAGCTGTCCTTGGTGCTGAAACCCCCCTTCACTTTCTCCTCTTCATGCTAACCACAGAGACATGTAGTTTTACACACACACACACACACACACACACACACACACACACACACACACACACACACACACACACACACACACACACACACACACAAACACACACACTTTTACAAGTAGTGAATGATAACTGATTCTTATTGATCATTATTGAATGGCGAGGCTCCAAAAAGTGGGCGGAGCCTGTCCAAGCAGGAGAATCTGAGCAGAGGAGGGAGGTGTTTTTATTGGGACTTTATGGGAAACATTTATGGGAAATGTGAGGAGGCAAATGACACTTTTTGAATTTTTCTAACAGATTGAAAAGTGCAATCCAAGTTTTGGGAACAAGACAAACTCTAGAGAAAATATTGCACCTTTAAAAGAATCCAACCAAAAGTACAAATTTAAAAGACCAAAACCCTAATTTATTGTTTCAGAAACATACTATAAATCAAATATCTATAATAATATAATATAATATAATATAATATAATATAATATAATATAATATAATATAATATAATATAATATAATATAATATAATATAATATAGAAGATGCTGTTTTTCTATTACAAGGTTATTCTAAGCATCTTGTCCTAATTGAAACATTAATGCACCTTCCATTAGTTTTTTTTTTTAACTCTCATCAGGGAAACCACTGAGAAACTCTCAGGTCATTTCTCTGGGAGCCTCTCTGGGAAAAAGATCATTTGAGGAGTATCCCAGCTAGACTCGCTGCCGCCTTGCAGAGCTCCTGACTTCTGCTGTGTGGGACCTGCATGTGCATCTCACTAAAGCTTCTATCCTCTGACACGGCCGTCCTGGTGGTGTCCTCTCCTCTCCTCAGCCTGCACACGCAACATGACAGTAAAAGCTGCAGCAGCTCGTCAACAAGCAGCAGAACGATATCAGCTGTTATAAAGGTGACTTCTCTCTGCTGCTGACACTGAGACACTTCTCTCAAACATGACGCTCCTGTTTGCTCGGTGTATCTGACATATTTAATGTTAAATCTTCAGCTGCCTGGAATTATAATTTGTAGATTTAAAAATAAACGTCTATTTTTAGCTCTGCTTGAGCAGAATCTTTTACATTTTTGTTTGATCTCTCATCAAGTTCATTAAATTCTCCACTTATTCTGTAAAACGCAGTAATATAACCATGTTTTCTAATAAATATCTCATTGATTGTTCATGTTTCATCAGTACTTCTGCCTTTTTTATTTGTTTCCTGCACATTTATTCATAGGAAGACATCTTTTAGTCTCGTCTTCAAAAGGACATTGATCTTTTTTCTTGTCTGAACTGCTTTTCTTTCATTTAAAATCTCACAAAAGTGTTTTTCTTTTTTGATCTTTTCCCAAAATATCTGACGTCTTTGTATGTTTTGCAAAAAAAAATCATTATTCTGAGACTTAGTTCTGTGATCAATAAATAAGAGCTTATTAGATGCACTCAGCTTGTTTTGCATCTTCTTCCTTTTTAGTGCCTAAAATAAAAGTGTTTTTGTCTATTTTTTAGATTTTCTCAGTGAAATCTACAGATTTTCAACGCCTAACAAGTACAAAAAGTCTTGATAAAAATTACAAGCACATATACAAATAATGGGCTCGACACACAGGAGGCGACATTGCCTCTCCTCCATTCATTTTCAATGAGACATGCACAACAAAGCGATAATCGTGGGTCTCCCTCCTGCTAAGCGACACGTGAAAAACATGCATGTGAAATTTTGCACAATCCCAGAAAGTTGAAAAATTTCAACTTTTCATCGTTGTCGCTGGGACAAGGACCAATCAGCAGAGGTTTCATTGACTGACCAATGAGCAGACTGGAAGCTTCTCAGTAAACATGGAGGAAAAATTAATATGCCATGTCGGATTTCCCAGAGCTTTACAAGACTTCCCTTAACTCTGGCAAACCCTTGTGAGACTTCATATCTTCCGCTTTTTCAACTCTGAACTGCTTTAATAACCCAAAATCCCCTCCAATCTGACGGCCAATCAAAACAACGGAAGACTCGCTATTCATCCTGGAACAGAGGCGTCGCTGGCTTTTGCTGCTGCTGCATGCCGCCTCCTGTGTGTCGGAATATCAATGCGATAGAGATGAGTTTAGCTGATCGCGGTCGTTTGTCGCCTCCCGTGTGTCGAGTCCATAACTCTCAACTTTTATTTTAACCATTTATTTGTCTTTTCTCTGCCTGCAGCCACATATTCCAGATTGGTTACGTATTGTAACCCCAGATTCTATGAGTATAAGCAGAGCCCTTTAAGTGGCGGGCCTCACTGGTTCCGGTAGTGTCAAGAGCCCTTGGCAGACGACTAGTGGGCTCGCCCCACTTATATACTGGAGCAGGGGCTGATTGGCGGGCGTATATTCAAGCTCTTGAGAACGTTGTCCAATCGGACCTTAAAGGGCGAAACCTATACGAAGTAGAACTGTTTCCTTCTTATTTGCTTTTTTCCAGACGAACCTGGATTCAGATGATCTGCTCGAGACGTCTGATAAAATCTATTTGAAGTTGTTTGTGAATACGTCTGTGGGTTTGCTTTAACCCCACCAACACGGCCCTCCAACCTTCTCATTATTTGCATTATTTCAAAAGCAGAACAATCCTGTCCTCACGAGTCTTTCAGCAAAACGGGTTCCAAGAAAAACACAGAGCCACCACTTCATTTCAGCTTTATGAATAGAAATAAAACCCATCCTATATAGGCTAGTTGTATAATTGTCTCTTGGTTAATAATGGAAATAATACTAGTGGATGTGTGACAAGCTGCTGGCTGAATACACTGTAAAACATAGAATGTTAAGTTTAGTTAACTAAGTTGTGTCAACTGGTTCCACTAAACTGAGCTGCTTAAATGTAATGAATAATATGTTTATTACAGTTAAACCAGTTGACACAACTTGTTTAAGTAAACTCAACATGCTGTTTCTTACAGTGTAGGTTGAGCTGATGTGAGGAGATGGTTATATACAGTCAGTAGAATTCTGCTGTGCAAGTTGGACACATTTTTGTTTCTGGTTTAAGTGTCTTTGGCTCTGAGTCCTGAAGGCTGCTGAAAACAGTTTTTATTAAACTCCTCTGACTTTCCGTTCCATCCCGGCCTTAAACAGCCACGTTGGCCAGTCTGGGATCCGTGTCCTGCTCATAGCGGTAATGGTACACCTCCATCTGGTCCCGGCACGCCTCTCGGATGTTGTTGAGCCACCGCTTGATGCCTCTCCGGTTGAGATAAAGAACCATGAGGAACACCACACCGATCAGGGCCAGAACTATACCGAGGAACACGTATGAAACCGTCTCCAGGTTCTCTGTTGTACAATCCACGTCCTCCACCCGGAGTTTCACCACTGGGGTCCCCCTCCTGTCCTCTGGCTCACTGCAGATGAGCCTCCCAGCATCCAGGCACTGGGACGAGTTCTTTAACCAGTAGTAAAACTCCTTCAGGTCGCAGGTGCACCTAAACGGGTTCAAGGCCAGGTAGACGCGTATGCGCCTCTGCTCATACAGGCTGGTTATAGTTTCTCTCTCCATGTTCTCTATGGAGTTATTAACCAGCACCAGGTCGCTGAGGCTGTACATGTCTAACCTCTCCAGAGGAATGGACGTCAGCCCGTTTCCTGCCAACTCCAGCCTCTGGAGGTTGTGGAGACTTTGCGCGCTGAGCGCGTGTGAGAGCTGCGCCGTGGCGCAAGGAAAGACAGAGGAATTCAGGAAAAGAGATCTAAGCTCCGGTAATCCGTGGAAAGCCCGAGCTGAGATAGACTCCAGCTGATTGTGGCTCAGGTCAATTAAAGACAAGCGAGGAAGTCCCAGGAACGCGTACGGCTCAATAACCCGGATCCCGTTGTGGGACAGCCTGAGCGTCACAATTCTCATCTCGGTGCCGTTGACAGTGAACGCACCTTGGGGTAAAGTTGAGATGTTTCTCCCCTTCATGGTCAGCCTGGTCGTCCATGTCGGGATGTCTCCCGGCACGTCGGTGTCCTCCACATCGGAAACGCAGGTCACCGTCCCCGTTCCTGTGGCGCACTCACAAGACGTCGGGCAGGCGTCGTCCGTCCGGACGGGCAAAAACAACAACCACAAGAGCGCCGCGGAGCATAAAAAACACACATTCCAAGTTGGAAAAACACAAATTGAACGGTCGGTGCTGCAAAGTATCCACATCTTCTTCTTCATGGTTGCATCAGAGCTGAAAACACGACGATCTACTTGGAGGAAAATCCTCGCAGCGACATTAAGAACTCTCCAGCTGCTGTCACCTGGGTCTCAGCGCTTCCGTCTGGAGGTGGTGCGGCTTCTCTTTGGGGCTTTTACGCATCTGAACAGTTTGGAGCTGCTGATCTGCGCTCCCTCGGTGGTAATTTTGACGCCTGTCACACTCAGAGAGCGCAACTCACGCGCGCGAGCTCACACGCGCGCACGTGCACACATACAAAGAACACAAGTTCCTCTAAATGTCAAAATGCGTTCATTGATCCTGCAGAATAAGTTTAGTATGAAATGTTGCTGAAAAGCAAAGTTAATTATTTTAATGTTAGTCAAAGTGCGTAAAAACAACCTGATTTGAAAAAAAAATCCCCTCCCCATGAAAACACACATCCATCCATCATTAGGAAAGCTGTATGAACATTTAAATCCAGAGTTGTTGTTTAGTTTCTTTCCACAAATCTTTCATTAAAGAGTTACCCCAGCTCCTCTGGTCCACTGCAAATTAATTTATGTAATTATGGGCAGGCAGTGGAGCCTGGTTAATGGGGTCTTGATTAGTTATTTTTACACACACACACACACACAAACACACACACACACACGCACACACACACACACACACACACACACACACACACACACACACACACACACGCTCACAGGAGAGGCAGGATAGGAAATAGTTGTTTCAGCAGAGGTGAAAGAGATTTCAGCACCTAGGACAGCTCCACAGAACAACTCTGGTTCAGTGTTCAAAAGAGAAAAAAATGGAGAGAATAAAAAGAAAGAATCCATTTGATAATGAGGGGAAATAAAACATGAGGAGGTATAAAGATGAAAAGGCAGAAACACAACAGAGAAATGCGACCCGAGGTTCAGCCACAGGGAAAGCTCCAGATGGCAGGTGGTTCAGAGGCTGTGTGGAAATGAAGGAAGTGTCAGATGCTATAAAAAGGCAACATTTAATAGTTTCACATATTACAGGCATTAACCTTTATTTAAACAATGCATCATTAACTAAATAGCCTCCCTTTGATCAGTTTGCCAGAGGCCATATTTCTAATGTTGTCACAAATAGAAATCAGGCTACAATGTTTAAGGTCACAATGCTTTTGATTAAAATGACTTTCATTTTTTCCATCTTCATTTTTAAATGTACTTTTAAAGCGATACAAAAAGAGGTATCAGATCATAGCTAATTTAGTTCCTTTGTTTTGAGACATTAAACACAAACCTCATATAGTCACCCGAGTAAGAGAATCCTCTGGTGACGCTATGTCACTCCACTATTATGCCAAATCATGTTTTACAGTTATTAACAACAATGTCACAACTGACTCCATTAAACGACATACCGTACAGTAAAGCAACAAAGAGAAAGGTGATAGAAAGGTCGATCTTTTCATCTATCTCTTGCCTCTCCATTGCTCATAATCACACCCTCGGGAGCTAATGGGTGTAAAAGGTCAAGGTTGGAGTGTAAATATAGACACTGGGAGAGCCATAAAATGTAAAACTGAGACACAGGATAGAACAATTGTGCAAATGATGGAAAGTGGCCTGAGTGCTGGTGTTCCTGATAAGCCCAAAGAGCTATATTAACGTCAATATTTATTCCCTCGGACAAAAAAAGGACATCTGCTTGGTTGTCCTCAATGGACCCCCACCTCCAGCTCCAGCTCCCCCACTGCCAGCTCTATCTTGCTGCACAGAAAGCTGATTTAGTGGCAGCTTTTCACAGGCTGCTGCTGATATTGTCGTGGTGCCCTCTGCAGGGCCTCCAATTTGACAGTGAACCTCGTAATTGATTTACCCCAGGTTGCCCATCCCTATCTCCTGACTACAGTGATGTGTGTGTGTGTGTGTGTGTGTTTTCAGACACAAGTGTGTACATACCAAGGTCATTCCTTTTTCCCATTTCATGACATTTTATAATTTCTGGTAAATTTGATTAAAACTCCACATTAGTAAATATATATTATATATTTCAAACATATTTGGGTGTATGAATGCAGAAATAACCTCTGTTTTGCCACACCAGCCAAAATCATCACATTGAAAACAGAAAAAAGATCTGAACATTCCTAAGTTCCTGCATTTGCCTTATTAAAAGAAAAACATTTAATTTCCTGGATTTGTTGGGTTGATTATTTTCTCTTTTTGGTCTCAGAAAATACAATTTATTCTATTATTAGCAACAGAGAATAATTATGGGGTATTATTTAGAAGTTTGAATATTCTAATCATCTTTGCAGATGATATAATTTCATATATGACAGCTGCAGAAAACATGTCGTATCCATGATTTAGTTTAACTTGTACCCATTTGATTTGATTTTATTAAGTGACAATAGCTCTTTGGAAACAGGAAAACGTGCAGCTACTGTGGAACAAGAATTTTTTACGTCCTTCATCCGCTGTCTGACACGTGGGAGAAAAAAATAACAAAAATATGTTCCAAGTTAAGGACACAGACACACAAACACCACATAGAAACTTCAGAAGGAGTCTTCCTGGCCCAAGGGTATCAGTAGGTGTTTAGATCTATCAGAGCTCAAAAATTGTGTCAGCACATGAGGGACGTTTCCTTCCTTTTGATCATCTCTGGCTACTTTATCACAGAGCGAACAAAGCAAAGATGCAACATAAATACTGTGTTATTAAGTTAGTAATTATACATAAAAACGTGTAAAATTCAATCCGTTGGAAGCAAGTTGAGCGTTTCCTCAAATCACGTATTATTCGATAGTTTGACTTTTTGTTTTACTGCACTGGAAAACATTTTTTCTCCAGAGTTACCAGTTTTGGCCACAATCTTCCTCTTCTTCTATTGCACTGTGCATGTTTGATCATGAGCACCATTTACTGGCCACAGGAAGCAGGGCCAAACACTAAAAATGCATTTTACACATAAAAGGATCCACTTGGCTTGACACTTCAGAAAGTACTTTGGGGTGTGGAAGGAGGTGGAGTAACAGGTTAATCTATCTCTCCTTCAGCAGAGACGGTGACACATGACCCACCTTCCTCCTATGTCAGCAGCTCCTCTATAGTCTGCGCCACCCGTCCCTCAATCTGTCCATCTGTCTGTTGGCAGAGCCGCTCCTCAAACAGTCGTCCGCCGCCGAATGAATAAGAGATGAGGGGAAGGTGGGGGCGGAGAACGGGGATGCGGGCTGGAGTGAAGAAGACCAGTGGAGTGGATGGGGGTGTAAATGGATCTTGAGGAGCTGGTGTCACCTGTCTTTGGACCATTAATTAGTCATTTAGACTGGTAATGGAGTGAGCCGGAGTCAGACAGACTCAACCAGCCAAACAACCAAATTGCTCAGTCAGACCAGTTAGCTGTAGCTGTTGATCACTCTCTGTGTCCGCAGTGGAAAATGATCATAATCATGGAGTTTATAAGACTGGAGGAGAGTGAATAAATGTTTACAAGACATGTTGTGTGTTGGTAATCTTTCACTTTCAGGTTGAAAAGGAAAATCGACATCAGTCATACCATAAACCAGCAGTAACAAAGAATGAAAAGATTATGAACACATTTAGAAGTGGTTGACAGAAAAATGACACGTTATCAAAATTAAAGGCCTACACCCACTCCTAGAGAAGACTGGGTTAGACGCTTCTTTGCTAGCTAGCTATGGGCCGATTTCTAAGCTCAGGAGCATTATGTTGTAATTTCTGGTGTGGCCTTGAGTTGGTTTAGGTCTTATCTTTCTGACAGGATGTATGTGTGAGGAGGGGGGGGTTTCTCTTCTGATCTTTCCCATCTGCCTTGTGGTGTTCCGCCAGGTTTGGTACTGGGACCCCTGTTGTTTTCTGTTTAAATTTTGCCATTGGGTGATATCTTGTGGAACCATGATATTTCTTTCCATTTATATGTTGATGATTGCCAGCTTTATTTATCTTTGGATGAGTCTTTTTTTTAAGTTTTTGGGCTGTTTGGCTGAAGTCAAGGCATGGCTGGCTGAGAACTTCCTGTGCAGTAATGAATGTAAGACGGAGGCAGTGTTGTTTGGCCCAAATTGTCATACTGACGCCTCTAAGATTGATTGTGGTGAATTAAGTTCCCACCTGAGCGTTTCAGTGGTTAATGAAGGGGTGAGGATTGATAATGCCTTCTGCTTGAAGGTCACATCAATGGAGTTGTAGCATCTTCTTTTTATCATCTAACATGCTTGTCTAAGGTCAAACCATTCCTGTCTAGATGGGACCTTGAAAGTGTTGTCCATGCATTTATAACATTATGCCTTGACTTTGCAGCTCTGTCTTCTTGTCTGGCACGAGTCAGAGTATACATAGCTAGCTTGCCCAGAATGTTGAAGGGATATTCTTGGAGAGGAAGTGACAGTTTGAACATATTACACTGATTACGGTGGCTTTACATTGATTACTTGTCTTTTATAGAATACGTTTTAGAGTTTTAGAGTTCATGGGTTGGTTTTGACGTACCTGGCTGACATGCTGTAGCCATAAAGTTAATCAGTTATAGATGTTCAGCCAATCAAAACTTGCAGAGCGTATCATTAAAGTGGTTTATGAGATAGTTTGCTAACAAACACACAAAAATGACTCCAAGAATTGACAAATCTGAAAGTTTATGCACAAAAAGTGTTCAGAATAAGTTTCATGATTGACACTAAATTACTAAAGCTTTGGTGTTCGTCTTCTATATTCAGCCTTTAAAGTAACACTCCGCAACTTTTACACCTTAAAATTATGCTTTTTTGTAAAGTTTTTGCGTCATACTATCATCTATTATGTTCATTTTCGTACCTGTGATAGTGCTGGGGGGTCCCACGTCTGTTTACCGCACTATACAGTTTTTGAGCTCGGGTCGCTACCGGAAGTAATGGCTGGGTGTTGCTTTACAGCACAATATGGCAAGCCAAAGGGATAAAAAGCGCTCATTCTAAATGTGCGTTATGTCCGCCAAAATGCACGTCTTGAACGAATGTTTTGGCGGACATAATGCGAGTTTAGAATGCGCAATTTTTTTTATCCCTTTGGCTTGCCATACTTGTATAGCGCAGACTCGCGGTTTAGCAGCAGCAGATTCACCAAAGAAAGCTAGAAATCCCTTATCAGAGGAATATAGGAAAAGAAAAGAAGAACGTGATAGAACAAGCGCAAAGACCAGAGTTATTATTGGGCCGTCTTTTCCTCACTGGAGAGCTCTTTTAGAAAGAACAGCATGTACTACGGACTCTGACCTAGCCGTGCTGCTAATGGATAGGTAAGTAATAAATGATTTCACCAGGGTTATTGTGTTTAGTCGGGCATAAAGTTGTTATACAGTCCTGATAAAACTATTTATTCAATGTGTGGAGGTGGAAAAGTTTGTTTTCATTGTTTTGCCTGATATTAGGAATGTAAACATGCCTCTAATGACCGAGAGAGAGATTTAATGTTACGACAGTGACGTTACGCAGCAAGCCTCTAGAGGGCGACAGAGACCATATATCCGCAAAGTTCAGGAATGGGGTTTTAACTGTGTGTAACATTTTATGCATTCAGGCATTCTAGCCCATAAATTAGCCATATATTACCCACCTTTTTATTTTTAATCATATTTTGTTCATTTATCACTTTCAAACATTTAAGATCTGATTGCAATTCAATCTTGAAGTTAGCAGTTCAGGTGGTGATGAAGACCAGACACGTTAACGACCATTTAACAGTCGTCTGCTCGTACACTGATTAACACTTGATCTCTCAAGAAGATTTCAGGTTGAGTTTCAAAGTGTATCAGAGACACCCAATAATCCTTCAGGGATACAGTAACATCACATCATAACGTCCTTTTTCTTCCTTTTTCAAAAACACCTAAAAATGTAGAAATCAATTCATCCTGTTCATTCAATATTTCTCACCTTCAAAGATCTTTTAAACACAATAAAAGTTCCTCCTGGCACTCTCGGTATTAGCTTACCTCTTTTCCTGCTCCATAATGAACAGCTTTTCTAATGATCACATAACAAACAAATGATACGGATACTTGGGATGCACGGCCTTCGTTTAGATTGAATTACAAAACGCTTGATATCTGATGTTCAAGTGACCGCAGTGTGTCCTTCTGGCTGTCAGTAAGTGATGATACCAAAGCCCCGGTGGCTGATAACACACTCCTGTTGAGGGGTGAAATGTATCAGTGACACCTTGGAAAGTGAATGATCTGTCTGACTCAGGGCAAGACTTCAGCCGGCTGCCAGTCTTGCCAGAAGGGGTTAATTAGTTAAAGTGATTGCTGGACACGTTTCAGGGCAGGACCTGGCTCTTTTTTATTTCCATTTCTTTGGTTTTACTTTTTAATGCAGATACTCAGCTCTCAACCACACTGATGTAAAAAAAACCTCCAGCAGGTATTTGATGCCTGCTTTAAGCTCAGGAGAAGGGTCATGGATAACACGGGTTCAGGGTTAGAGCTTGGATTGGGTTGAGTTTCCAGAGTTTGCACAGGTCATTGGATGGAAGTAACACCGTGTTAAATCTTCTTCTTTACACGCCAACATCGGTTTGTTCCAGTAAAGTAAAACGGAGAAATAAAACGACGGATGAAGCTTTAGCCTCGCTCTGTTAGCATCTTCTAATGAACCAGCTCCCTTAAAGCAGTCCTGAAGAGACAAAGTTAAGCTCTTATTCACACGTTTACTCAGTTCATTTGCTGTGGTCTCTAGTATGAATGAATAAACGCCTCATGAGTCATTTTCTGTGGACAAAAAGCTCTAGCGCTCCTGTTTCAGGAAGTAGAAGTTAGCTGCAGGAGAGTGGGGCAGGAAAAGTGCAGAGCTGCAAAAGTTGTCTTTGCCTGATTCCGTGCATCTCATTTCCGCACGGAATGTACATGCGTCAATCATAAACCAAGCTTTACTCAGTATTCACAATATTTGGACATCTCGCCTCTGATTGGCTAACAGCAACGTCACTCTTCTACTGCCTCTGTTTACTTTGCAGCGTTGATAAATAACACAAGCCTGGAGGAGTTCTGCCATGTTGTGGCGGTGCTAATGCTAACGGTTAGCTTCTACTAGTCGAGACGTTCTCTACTCTCGTCTAGCTGCAAAAGTCAACACAGCCCACTGTGCAAAGGTCTAGTTAGGACGTCCTACAGACATGGTCTGGACCGACGTTGACTGTTTGCGAGTCATGATGGGTGAGTCCAGGAATGCTAATTTACAGCGTAACCTAGATTTGTGTGACTTTTCTGACCCGAGCGGTTCCCTGTCTATTTTTGATGGGTGGCTAATGCAGGAAATAGGGGTAGAAGACTGTTTTCATGTTCAGCCTGTATGTGAAACTCAGTGACAAATCATATTTTTTTAAAAATGGCTTCTCTGTGGACCTGCTCTTTAACGATGATATTTATGCATGACAGAGATGGGCAGTGAAACCTTCAGTTTCATCCATCAGCAGCCAGAACGTTCCTCAGTCAGGGTGAACTTTTCAGGATAAACCGCTGCAGCTTTCTGCTGCAGGCAGCAGGATGCCGCAAGATGCACACACACACAGCTCTCATTTTTCAATATTTAATGCTTGTTTAGTTTCAGAGGCATGTGGCGTTGCATTTCCAGGACTATAAGGTAGCAACGAAAATTGCTTAAATTGCACCCACTTTATCTACATTTATTTTTTTTTTTATAGAATTTGAATCAAGCAAATAGGATTGTGGCTCTTTTGTCTTATTTCTACGCCAAAGCTTGAACAAACGAAGCTGTGCAACATGTTTGAGTTGATTTTCAGTCTAAAAGGTCAAACTAGCTCATTTGTAATGACAATTACCCCTCCTCCACCCGACTGGAGTGTGACAGGAAGTGAAGCTTTACATGTGAAAGTGATCCATCAAGGAAAAGCCACAAAAAGACACTCTCATTCCGCCCGCTCATAAAACCATAGGAAAAAAATCAGTCTCAGGTTATTACCTGGCCCAAAGCCGAGGCTTCAACTTGTGAATTTTAATCAGCGGCAGCCATGTTTCAGCCTTCATTACCCTTTCCGTGTCTATGAGTACTTGACAGCGTACACTGGCTGCAGTTCTGGAAACTGTAAGATGAGAGCTTCCGGTCATTCCCTTGGTCGTTGGGTTTTGTTATGATAGTGTGAGCCCTGACCCCTTATGCTATCCCACTCTTTGCTTTCACTTTTGTGCCTTCTTGTCTTTGAGTGTTCTCCACCTTCCAAATGTCAGTCAGAGACACGGGAAAAGCAACATTCTCACTTCACTGGCTTACTTGCAATAAGAAAATTTTAATTTACACCTATGATGTAACAAGTGCTTCAAAAATGTAACCAACCAACCGCGCTGTTTCTCCTGCGCTCTTATTGTGAAAGGATAAAGTTAAAAAGCTCATTTCTGCCTGAAAAGCGAGAAAGGATCACATTACATCCTGCAAAGCTAAAACTGGAGAACAAGACGGATGAGCAGTCATCCGGGCAAATGGCTTCATCATCCATCCAGGTTTCTCCTTGATGCTGAAAATACTTCGCCCCTTAAAGAATGAGACCAGGAGTGGAGATAATGCAACATTCATTACAGAGGAGAGAATTCATAAAAGAGACGTGATCATCAATTATCTGCAGAACATCAAATCCGAGGGTCTATTCTTAGATTCCCAATAACAAGACAAGATGTTTTATTTGTTTTTTATCTCTAACTCGATCGTGTCGTCATTCAAAGAGTTTCCACTGAATGATTTCTGGTTTTAGAGAAAAAAATCTGGTTGTTTTGACTGAGTTTTTGTTTATATTTGATGTGTCGGCATTTCTCAGGTGAAAGAGGAATATGCTGACACCACAAATAAAAAACAAAGCCCAGAGGAAACGTCTTTAACTTTTCTTGTTTATGAGGGTTCATGCTGTCAGCTGGGTTATTGCTGCTAAAAACTGGAGGAGGTAATATTCAGCTTTTATTTGAGGATAAATCATGACAGGTGAGAAAATACATAAAGGAGGAAAAAAAACTACTTTATATATTATAAGTCTTATTATTTCCAATCATTTATGGCCTCTTGTGTAGCTCTGGTGTTTTACTGGATTCAGATCACTGACGGTAAACTAGACCACAATATGTAGGTCATTTTGAATATGAGTAAAATTATTTTATGTTTAACATCCGAAGTAGAGAAATATGGCAAAATTCAAATTTTACCCCAAAATATGTTTCTTTAACTAGTTCTTTTTTCTAGTTTTGCAAAACACGATGAGCAGCCAAAGAAATCAGAAATAAAGTAAACAAATTAATTCACAAACAAACAAACAATTCATTCATTCACAAAAAATAAAAACAAAATAAATAAATAAAAATAACCTAAATGAAATAGCAACAGCTTCAAATAAGGTTGATCAAAATAAAATACATAAAATTAAATAAAATAATATCTTTTATATACATATATTACATTTTTATTTTTGCAAAACAATTATGCACAGCTAAAAAAGCAGAAATAATAAACAAACAAACAAGCAAATAAATAAATAAATAAATGAGATAAAATAAAATACATTTCAATGGAATCAAAACAAATTAAAATAAAGTTGATCAAAATTATTTGCCATAAATTAAATAAATATATTTTCTAAATATTAAAACTGAGATAAAAACAGAATAAAATACTGTTATTCAAAATTAAATCAATTAATTTAATCACATGTAATTAAATTAGACTCAAACTGTACTGTTTATTTTGCAAAAGGAAGCCTTAATTGGAAGAAGCTAACTTTGTTTTTATTTCTTCAAGCGTAATAAAAATCACCCCAATATAACCCACGTGTTATAAATAAAAACGGTAACTGGCCTGAATTTGTATAGCGCCTTCTTAGGGTTCTACAACCCCCCAAGGCGCTTCACAACACAATCAGTCATCCACCCATTCACACGCTGGTGGGGATGAGCTACATCGTAGCTACAGCTGCCCTGGGGCGCACTGACAGAGCTGTGTTCACACAGAGATGAATATATAAAATGGATTATAATTAAAGATTTGTGACAGAGTTCTAAAAGACGAAGAGTGTAATCTAGAAAAAAGAAAAACAAAATAAACGTAAAACATAAAACTGTCATAAGAAAGCATCACATTTCCTAAAACTGACCGTGACTCTTAAAAAGACTCCAAATGAACTTTAAACAGGACGTCAATGTTTAATTTAAGCCAAAACGTGAGACTTCAGAACAACGTCAGGGTATCTCTTCACTCCTGATGTCAAAGGTTTCAGACTTTTCTCTGTACAATCCAGCCGTTCTCTGAATGCTACAGCTAACGCTAACATGAACCACCGCTGCTGTCGTCGGGGTCAGATCACCTGCAGGCTGCAGAGCCAATCAAACTCCATCTCTGAGTACTTCATGCTGCTTACTCACAGCTGACGGTGCATCAAGGTGAACAGACCAGAGGCTCCGCTGCCCAGTTTCCTCACCTTGTCCTGCAGTGTGCACACTTCTCATGCACACCTACCAAATATAGCTCCTCTCTCCACAGCCCTCAAATACAGAATCCATCACTCTGTTCAACCCTCAATCCTTTTCTCTCTATTTATAACAACGGTTTAGATGCTGCAGCTGCAAACATGAAGAAACACAATGAAGGTTGCTATTTTTGCTCCAGCAGAAACTATTTTAACATTAATTCTTGGCTCAGAGAATAATTCACAGCCAGCCATTTTCATATTAGTTGGTAATAACTTTGTCCATGAGAGAGAATAATGGAGATTTTACTTTTACATGAGCCCAGGCACATTACCATCATCTGCATCATGTATCAGATTTCCCCCGCTGTGGAGAGAGAGAGAGCTGAAAGATGGAGCATCGAGGAGACCGAGTGAAGTAACAAATCCACTTAAAGGCAGAAAGAGACACTGGAGAATCTGGGAGGGTGGACGCTTTCAGAGTGAGGAGCGGGGGGGACTCGTCTCACTAACAGGTTAGAAGGAAGATGATGGTCAACCTTAAACTTTCCAAAAGGTTTAGTGGCCGCAAATGTCTTTACTACCTGCAAATTTCTCCAAGAACAAGATTTGCAGATAAAGCGAAGCAAATTTTTTTGTTTATATTATAATTGATACTATATTTAAGGTAGTGATGTAAGCAAATATCGATAATATCTGAAATATCGATACAGTAAAATATCGCGATATTTTGTGTTGATACTGAATTGATATTTAAAAGCAATATATCGATTTTTTATTGAGAATTTGCAAAAAAACATTTATCGTACTTTTTAGTGGTGCGATTAAAAGCCAGACTGCTAGGTAGCATCAGTTTTTACCGCTTTCATTCTGATGGAACAATGAGATCTCGGTCCTGGAAGCGTCTGATCTGAGTTTTACAATTAAATGCAATCTTTAAAGTAGCAAACGTTTTGCTTTCAGTATCACAATAAATCAAAGGTATAGTATTGTCATATATGTTGTATCGCCCTAGTTTGAAGTTAACTTTGTTTTTAGATTAAAACTCCATACCTGCTTTTGCTGATCAGTAAGTTGTTCAGATCATTTCTGAACTTATACCTCAAGTTTCATAAGGTCTGAATATTAAATTCCATTGGATTTATTTCTTTGTGTACAACCAGATTAAAGCCAGCTGCTGCTGATCAAATGCATTAATTGGTTGGTCATGTGCAGGTGCATCTAAAAAGGTCATCTCCTCCTTTGGCTTTTCCCTTCAGGGGTCGCCACAGCAAATCGTCTCTCTCCATTTAGTTCTACTTTCAAAGAAGCCATGATACCTTTGTTTATTTATTACCTATTTGCAGATCGGGATCACTCAAGTAAACAACAGCCTATGAGAGCACAGGTGTTCCACAAGGCTGTGTCTTGGTACTCAAAGACTTTCAACTGTTAGTGGCATCATGCTGATGTTCTATCAAGCTGTACTTCAGAGTCGGAAAGGATGTTTGCATGGTGTCATAAGTCTACAGGAAATCTAAGCTGGCTCCTCTGCCATGAAAGGGATGGGAAAAAGGAGCATCAGTCTGTCGTCAGGCAGGCTCAGAGGATAAACGACCCTCCATGCAGAACCAACCTCCCTCTGGTAGATGCTATCAATTCCCCCTCTGTGAATGCAATCAGCTCAAGAACTCATTTGTTCCTGTCTCTAAAACTTCCCAACAGCTCTTAAGGACTATGCAATAGGGTCTTCATGACGTGGGTGTGTGCCACACATTTATGCATCGTTTGTGTGTAATCTTAAGTGAGGCGACTGCTGTCCTAACTGTCCTTTATGATGCTCTTAGGCTTCCTGACTTCTGCTTCCTCTTACAGTCCAAAATCAATGCATGCTAGGATCAGAGTTTGCTTCACAACCAGTAACTGTGGGGTTTGACAGGAAGAGTCCTGTGCCTTATCAAATACCAGCCACTATCCTGCATGTTTTAGGTGTTTTCCTTCACCAACGTACCTGATTTCCTCCTCAGCATGTCAAGTTCTGCAGAAACAGGATACAATTCCATTTATCTGAACCGGTTGTGTTGGAAACAGGTTAACATTTAAAACACAGGTAAGATAACACAGATAAATGATTTATGTGATACTTGAGTATTTGGTGTTTTAGATGTTTTTTCTGCTCTAACACACCTGACTTCAAACATGGAATCAAGTGTTTTTGGACAGTCAGGAAAACAACGTGCAGGATGGCGGCCCTGGAGGAGCAGGATTAGACATCACTGGTTTCATTAATTATCCCACTTGTGTGAGTCTGCACATTATAAAGCAATTATACAAAGTGAAGTAATTGCTCTATGCACAAGACAAAGCTAGAAACCAGGTGATCATAACCATCACAGTGGTGGATCTAGAATGTTTTTTTGGGGGGGCACAGCGAGGTGCAAAAGCTCTAGGGTGGCAATGCTTGAGCTCCTCATTGAAGTGTGTGAAAATCTATATATGGAGTAAACAAAATGTTACCAAAACACTTTAAAAACTATTTATTGTGATTGTCTAAAGAAAATCTAGTTCACTTAGTTATAAATGAGAAAAACAAATGTTCCACAAAACACAGAAATAAATAAACACAGGGGGCTTTTGTGCGGCCCCGACTGCATTTCTAGGATGATGAATTCTGTCTCTCCAGCAGGCTGTTGATGGAGAACGTCACTAATAATTTTATGTTTAGATTGCATCTCTTGTTTTTTTTAACACAGAAAAGAGATGTTTTACCTTTTTCTTGCTGACGTTTCGACCACCACTGTAGTCATCCTCAGAGCTAGCCGCCATGGCGGTGTCGGTACCAGATCTGCTCGGGTGCAAGATCGGCTCGGGGTCCTTCGCCTGCCGATGATGACGTCAAACTACGGCAAATCCACTCGGATTTCACACATACGTTTTGGAAAGAGTTTAGCAGTTTTGTCTTGTTTCTTACCGCCTAAATATTTGCTTTATAACTGTTTTTGTTAATAAAACATCATATTGTCGTAGTTTTGTAAAAAAATGTGAAACTACATAAAACCAACAGCAGACTTCCAAAAAGCACAACAGTTTTTATATGTGGAAAAATTGTAAATGTATTTACAGAATTAGCAGCCATTTCTGTATATTTTGTTAGTTCTTAAATCCATTCATTCATTCAAAATGTTGCTTGCTATTTGTTCAATAGTTATTTTATTTTGCCCCTTTTCATCAAAATCAAGAGCTGCTGAGGATCTCTGTTTATCAATTGGTATTTTTGCTTTTATTTTACGTTTCCTTTGGCAAAACAAACATATTTTCCCCGAAAAGTGTTTGTTTTTGGACTACAGCACTACAACCACAAGGACTACAACCGCAATTTTGTTCAAACCAATCAAAATCTTCATTGTCAACGTGCTACCGTAACTTTTATGAACGTGGTATCGTAACTTCTGTAAGTCTTACGTTCAGCCAATCATCTAGTGTGACGTAATCGGCAGGCGCAGGACCCCGAGCCGATCTTGCACCCGAGCAGATCTGGTACCGACACCGGCACTACTTGCTTTTCTGTCTATTTGCAAAAAAATATGTTTGGATTTTTACTGTCATGCCTATTTTTTTTACCCATTTTGAGGAAAACAAATGAAAAAGTGTGTTTTTAAAATTTTATTTTAAATAAGAATAATGACGTTTTTGTGGCCCACGATAATTATTAACTTGATGATTTTGGCCTCTCATCTAGCAAAGTTTGGACACCCCTGGCTTAAAGCGTATTTAAGGACACAAAGTGTGTGTGTGTGTGTAGGGGGGGGCTACAGTAGAGGGCAGATGCCCCTTTTCGACTCCCTGTAGATCCGCCCGAGCCATATTGCATTATTTCATTAAAAACACCAAATTGAAATCAAAACATTAGCATTTTAACACTAAATGCTAAAATATTTATGTACATACATATAGATATACATATATTTTTTTAAATAAATGAATGCACTACATTTCTATTGGGGCAGCCGTGGCTGAACATGGTGAGTAGTTGTCCTCTGATATGAAGGTGACTGTTCCCCAGCCTTTGCAGGCCTCGTGCCTAACTAAACCCTAAAGTTGCCCCCCTGGGGGCACAAAACAAGTTGCAGCCCACTGCTCCTGACAAACAGTAAGGATGGGTCAATGCAGACAATTCCCCCAAGGGGATCAATAAATTATTATTATTTATTGAAGACTTAGCTAAATCAAATTTAAACGATGATCTGAGTTTGGCGTAAACTGCTCCCAAATCCTCAGCAGCTGCCTTTCTGTCTCTTTCTTGACCTTTACTTTGACAGATGTGTTTATATCTGTCCGTCTGGCTGCCCTCCAGGTTCTGTTGGGATGGATGCCTGCAGATCTTTGCTACCAAACATTTACCAAAGTACTCACACTGAAGGGTTTTAGCACAAAGCTAAATTGGACAAATGCTGCCATCTAAGGTCAGAAGGATGCATGTGCATGCAGAATCCATAACCTGGTGAAATTCACCAATGCAACACCTTAACACATAAAACCCACAGCAGTTGTTTTCTTAAATGTAATCAATTTTATTGAATTATTAGATTTTAGCTGCAGCTTCTATCTGCAGGTCTAGGCTTGCAGACATTCCTCCATGGCCTTCAGTTCCTGTAGTTCAGGGCATTGAGGGCCACAATGGAGGTAGAAGATTCTCCCGGCTTTGGGAATGACGGAAAGAGCCGAGCCTCTGGTGCCACTGGGATAGGGAGGAGAATAACACTTGATCAAACTACTGGACATTTTATGCTGCTTCTGTGACACGTTCAACATCAGTGGTAGAATTTACTGACCTGTTGAAGTGCAGCTGAGCTAATTTGAAAAGCTGCCGGCCCAGTTCAATGCTATCTTCTCCAAACTGGGAGCCAGTAGCTACGACGCTTTGCTCCAGATGAGCCGCTGCATTCTTCCAGTCACCTGCAGAAACAGTGAGAGTTATTGGTCTTTTTCTCTCTACACCTGAGCACCCAACCAAGAGTCACAGGTCTGAATTTTTATTTTGAACTCTTGCCCATACACAAACAAAAAGTCTTATTCTCACCCATGGAAGCGTAAGCTCTGGCTGTGGCATCAGCCAGCTCCCCCTGCAGTGGGTGTGTCTCTCCAAGCATCACTCCAGACCCACTTTTAGTCCTTCTCAGTAGTTGCAGAGCCTTTTCTGTGTTAGGGTAAACAGGAAGAGTAACGACAGACATCCAGAACTGAATTTGGGTGTATTTCTACACGTTTACCAGGCATTTCCTTCTCCATGAGCTCTACAGCATTCTCCAGAGCATCCCTGACCTCCTGCAGCTTGTTGCTCACTTCTGCTGAACTCACACGATGACCACAGGTTGGCAGAGGACAAGTAAAATCTCCTCTGTTGTCGCAGTTTTTCTGAAACATCGGATAAAATGACTCAGTTTGCAGGAATATGATGACAGCATGAAAGAAGTTATCCAAATATTATACTTTAAGAGCTCCTTTGCACTTAAAACACAAGAGTCCAGACTCATTCCTTCCTCCTGTGGTACCGCTAGACTGCTGCTGGCTCTCCTCCAGTGCCTCCTGCAGGCTGCAGGCCTCACACTGACACCGGAAGTAGTATTGTTCCTGCAGGAGGCGCTGGCGCACTTGGGTCACCATCCTACTGCTGTGAGGACCTGAGAGAAGAGAATGATTGGTGCTGAAATCTTTGCATTTATTATAATTTTTGACAGAAAACCCCAGAAAAGGGTTCAGTCTACCTTCTCTATTTTCTCACCGTAGCAGTGTAGGATCTCCTGTTGGGGTTTAATAACCCTCGCTGCTCTGACCGTCACCGTGACGTGGCGTTTGACCTCTGGGAGACCCTCACTGATGTCTGCAGACTCATCTGACCCACAGAGATCAGCCGTGGTTCCGGTGCTGAACACCAGGCTGGTATTAGGACTACAGGAGTGATTGAGTAGACTGAGAGTTGGAAAAATCGCCGTGGCAACGCGTACTTCCTGTGTGGACTGCACCTGTGAGTTTTCTGCTCCTGTTGAGATTCAAAAACCAGAAATCTTTTAATTATTTTTCAAATATTTCTCGATAAAGATGCAATTATCAATTCTAGACGATGGAGAAAGTGCATAAAAAGTCACCTGTGTCTAGCAGTGAGGTGATGGCCTGAGCGTTACACCTCAGCTGCAGCATGTGCCTCAGAGCTGCACTTCCCACCACCCGAAGCTCAGAGCTCCCCTCTGCACCTCCTTCCTCCTCGTTTGGTCCATCTGATGATGAGGGCTCTACGATCCTCCAAGACTCAGGAAGAGAAACTCCTCTGCTGAACTTCAAGCACAGTGTTGCTATAGTAACTGCACACAGAAAGCGCAGAGCGGTGTTATGATGTTTGATGTGGGTCAGTAAGTAAAACACACTCCGGTAAGAATCACTGCTCGGATTTAAATTCTTCTGCTCGTCTCTGATTGGCCGCCTTGCTTCTTGGATGTTTTCTAACCCCGCCTTTAGGGTTACCCTCAGAGCAAGGTGAGCCATTACTCCCATCGCTATCAGATCAGCTCCCAGTGGACACTCCCAGCAGTGATGCTCCTCCCAGGCTGCTCTCTGACAAGCAGCAGAACAGTATCTGCTATAACTGCACCCCTCACACGGCACCAGACTCAGAGTCTCAGCTAAACACCAGTGGCAGCACCTCTGCTCCGTCCCAAACTCTGCTTCTCCTCCTCTTTTACCCGGTATGAGCACACAGCTGTACGGCCTGTCGATGAGAATCACCTCCCCTGCTGCTACACGCTGTCCGGCCACCAGGTGTCGACCTTTTTCAGCGCTGTGTCCAACAGAAACTTTGGGACAAATCCCGAATCTGGGATCTCCACCAGAAGCACTTTCATTATTCTTGGAGGCAGGACCGTAATCATCCCTGCTTTTGGTTTTTCTCCCAGCGAGGTGGTTCAGGCAAAGACCTCGACGATCCTGCAGCTTGTGTAAAAGATGAGTCGGATAGCCGCTGTCTAAGGCTCTGTTAATGTCACCAAGGCATTCCTGAGGAAAAATAAATGAAGGAATTAATAAAAAAATTAAAGATTGGGAGGAAAATATCAAGACTTTTAAAGTTTGAGCTTTTTTGGTGAACCGAACTCTTTAATCAGGAAACTCTGACTTCAGAGGATCATTGCAAACGTGTTTTTATTGAATTCTTGAATCAATAATTGATTCCTAGTTTAGGATATTCTTAAAATTAGAGCTCAAAACAAACAGAATGAGGAAATTTGCTGGTCTGGAAACAGCAGAACTTAATCTCTGCTGGCATCTACAGAAAAGGACCCCCAGCCTGTCTCAGGGCATTTTGAAAAAAGCGTAAAGTGTCAGAAATGAGAAAAAAATTACATTTTTGCCTTTTTTACTTGAGATTCTGCACATTAATAAGCTGATTTGGTGCTTTTGATCATGCTAGAAATAAAAGAACATCCTGCAAAGGTGAATACAGGAGGTAGCGTAGATGTTTAATTTTCAAAACAGGAGAGAAAATAAACACGTCTTGTTAACGAGTTAATTTCCCCTAAATGTGAAAGAAGGATATAACTAGTTGATTATGGTGGAAGATCAAATCTAGCAACAAAACAGACAAAAACAAAAATGAGAGAGAACAGAAATCTCTCAATGATCTGTCATAAAATGTCACAGATATCATAGCAGGTAATGTACTGGAAAAAAATATTAAAATCAATATGAAAATATAAACTGACGACTTATTTGAATCACAAAAACTGTTTTAAGTTCAACAAACGATCGTTAAAAAACAGTAAATAAATCTTTAAATCAATTTTTTTCATTTCAAATCAGTTAATTTTAAACCCTACACTGAAAAAAAAGATCGGTCAAAAAAGCAGACTTTATGTAATTTAATTTTATGTAAATTTTCCATGTAATTGTATTACATAAAGTCAATGAAAGATCCACTTTTAAGGTAGCCTGTTCTCACTTTTAACTAAACAACAGGTGTGATTTCATAAATATTAGTTAAATCTTACATAAAAATATTAGTTGGTGTTTACTTGGGCCAAGAATCATTTTTTGAGTGTACCTGCTCATTTTAAAGTTGATTAAAATTATTATTAAGGAACGTGCAACAAGGCCAGCTCATGATGATGCAACAGCTGAAGGTTTTCCATCTCACCTGGAACCTCTGTAGATGATAGAGAGCAGCAGAGCGGTTAGCGTAGCACAAAGACAGCTGATCTGAACTTTGAGGAGCAAAACAAATCCCCTGTGAGGACAGGAGAAGCAGAGTAATGGTTCATGTGTACGTCTGAGACATCATCTGAGGTATAAAAACATTAACATTCCACATATTTCATCCAAGATTATATTTAATTTCATCTCACAAACTAAGTAGCTATATTTTCTCTTCAATAAATAAAACATCCAGTCCCTGTTTATTTAACCTGTGAATAGTGCAGAGCTGCAGCTTTGTAGTGCTTAGCCTTGAAGCTGTTGTTCCCTCTCTCTCTGCTTTTGGCTGCTTCTTCTGGGTCTTTTTTCACTAGCTGTCCTGTGGAGACGGACTGCACAAAATCCAGGTCGTTTTGGCTGGAAAACAGACAAAAAGCAAGTAAATATTTACTAAGTCTAGTTCTAAAATATCTCACTGGCAGGAATAGGAGTTTAATTAATTAGTGGCAACTAATAATGGACTTTATTTACCATCAAATGTGATGAGAACTGGATGGTCACATTTTATTTCAAATATTTAAATAAATAAATCAACAACTAAATTAATGCAACAGAAGTAAATATGCTACTTACTTTGTCAGACTCAGAGCAAATTTAAAAACATCATCTATTTCAAGCAGAGAGGTGAACTTTTCTTTTAGCTCCGGTTCGAGATTATTCCATTTCAGCGCAACATAATCTTGCCATAGCGGGTGCGGAAGATCCATAATGAACTACAAATAAAACCTTGTGATCTTCTTTCATCAAGTACAAGACTGTTGAGCATAAACTGGATTTGTTCGACTGTTTTTCCGTGCAGCATGTGGACTTATTGAAATGCTAACTTTCATTAAAAAGTGTTTCCGGACAGCACTTTCAAAATAAATTAAATTATTGCGAAAAGCGATGTATTTCCAACATTCACTCCTTCCCTCAAGACAACAACGTTATTTATTTGGGTTGCTACCCTTCATAGAAACATTTTTTTGGTTTTCATGCACGATTTTTTTACACACGTGCTAAGCAAATTGATTGGGCTATTCAACGTTGAAAATTGACACTTTTATTTTGAAGGTACAATAGCTTATTTCCGTTTAATATGCATGCTTCCTGTTGTACGCGAAAGTATCGTTTGCGTCACGTTTCTCGCGAGATTTCATTGTTTTCCCTTTAACTGCACAAGAGAAAAACAAAACAGAAGTCTGCAGATTTAAACAAACGTTACGAGGGAAAAATGACTCCTACACTGACCCGGGGAGCGGCTGAAGTAAGCCTAGAATTTACTCATATTGAACTTTAAGTTGTTGACGAATTTTTTTCAAGCTACATGTAGCATAAAATCACACAGAAGCTAACAAGATGTGTATAGTTACACCTGCAGCACCAACGCGTCGACAAAATAAGCGACTTAGCTTTATTCCTTATAGAAATAAAAACCTGACGTTTATTTTCTGTGTATTTTTAGGTGGCGGTAAGCTTGGTTAGCTTTATTTTTTGTTATTCCTGATGAATTATTACGCTTGAATACACTACAAAGTACTACTATAAAACGATATAACACAAGTCCACGTGTTTATTTTACAGGCCCTGTTCAAACGCTTACCAATAAATGACCCAGTTATGCAGCTGTTGGTAAGTGGATTTTAAAGAAGCTGATCCTACAAATTAAACAAGCAGCACAGTTATTATATGTTACAACATGTGTGGATATATTTAATAGCTAATGAATTAAATGTTAGTTATGGGTAAAGTTATGGGACATATTAACTGTGTAGATGATTGTTTTGAAGTAGCATTTTACAAATCAGTTGTTTTATCTTTGGTTTTCAGAACATGAAGAAGATAATTGGTGCCTCAGGCCAACCCAGGTTCCGGCTTATGATGAGTGATGGTCAGCACACATTTTCCGGTAAGTATCAGGTGACAGAAATACCTGAAAGTTTTTGGTGCAACTTAAAAAAGTCCTATTTTTGTTTCTTTGCACCTTTACCAAAAACAAACAAACACAAAACAAAACCAAGAAAATTTGCAGCTTAAGAGAGTTGCGAAGTTCCCATCATGTGAAATATGTTGGTATTTGTGTGTTCAGCCTTCCTAATGGCTACCCAGCTGAACCATCTGGTTGAAGAGAATCTCCTTGAGCCGCTCTGTGTGTGTAAGTTAAAGAACATCACCAGCTCCACGATGTCAGATGGCAGGTATGTGTTCTTTCCCCCATATCTTCTTTATCATTTATAAACTGGCTTCTTTTTCATTTCTGGTTCTAAAATAATTGAGCTGAAATTGTTTTTTTTTTAATAGTTTTTTAAATAAAACCTAATGTTTACATTCAGGATTATATCAGTATGCACATGCTGAGGATACACCAGTCATATAGATCCTTGCATCTTTTTCAATGTAAATAATTTAATTGAACGACTTTATAGATGAACAATAGTGTCATACAGCTACAAGGAATTTGCTTTGGCATATTGGTGCAAACAGTCATTAATAAAAAAATACATAAGAATAAAATGAGCTGTAGGGTGGGGGAGTCAACAAGAACAGCAGCAATTAAAATACTTGAGTCCTTTAACCTGTTCCATCATACATACGTGTACTGTGAAGAGGAATTTTACCTTGTGACCCATTGTTTGACTTATAACCTATTTCTTGTTTGTCTCATAAAGTTTCAAGTCTGACTTTGTCACAAGGCGAGAGTAAAACACCTTGTGAATCGTTGAGGAAGTCAGGGTATAAAGATAGTGCTTTTTGCTTTTGTAAGTTAACCCTCACTTCTGGAATGCATACATGATGTTCTCTTTGCAAGAAGAAATCAATAAATAATCGTTTGTTTCAGACGGATATTCTCAATACAAACCTTTGTTTGCTGTTTCTGTAAACTCGCCCTGGTCTGAGATGGAATACAGCAGTCCTCACATAAGCTGATGTTTGAGCTCATTTAGAGTGTTGGTTGCAAAAAACCACAAATGTCTTTTTCAGTGGAATGTGTGCAGGATGTGAATATTCCCTTGTTTGCTTGTGTTGTAACCAAGAGGCAAACTTCAGGGACCTGCTGGGGGTGTAGCGACTGAGAAGATCACCAATGTATGATGGTGCTTGTCCATGTAAGGCCTTAAAAACCAGAACCAGGATCTTGAAGTGAACCCTGAAGTTAACCGGCAGCCAGTGAAGTTGGAAGAGGAGCGGGGTGACGTGGGTGTGCTTTGATGATTTGGTCAGCAGCCGAGCACAGGTCGTTCGGAACCACCTGTAGACGGTTTAGGGAGGTTTTTGACAAGTGAATTTCCCCACTGTGGGATCAATAAGTCTATTCTATTCTATTCTAAGTGAAAAGCGAGTTGCAGTAGTCTAAGCGTGAGGAGATGAAGGTGTGGATAACAATCTCAAGTTCCCCCTCATCAATCTAGTTCTTGTGTGTTTTTCTTGTTCCAGACTCGTGGTTGTCATAGTGGACATGGAGATCTTGCAGTCAGCAGAAGAAACTGGAGGAAAGATTGGAAATCCAGTTCCATTCAGCTTAGATGGTATCATTTCTCTAAATGTTTATTTTTTTAAGGCGGAATCATCAGCTGCATGATGCATCATTGTGTCTTATTTTCATTCATTTGCAGGGTCAGTGACATCACCGCAGAAGGTGTCATCAACCACATCAGAACCAGCATCTACACCTACTGAGGCACCTGGGCCCTCTTATAGGAACGACAGTGGTGAGTGAACAGTCAGCATCCATAAAAACTTTTTTTTATTATCTTTATTTGTTGAGAAATTCATAAACAAGTCACAATTTAAGTAAAAAAAAAAGCACTTCTTCATTAAATGAAATAAAAAGTTTTATATTGAAGAGTGACGGTGCTCAAAATTGACTTAACAAAAAGTTCATGTGGGGTTTTTCTTCTAATTTGAAAGGTTTTAAATGTAAAAAAATACTATTGTGAATAAAAATGTTAACAATAAATGACCATAAATTATTACCAGAATGGAAAAAAGGTAAGAATAATGACTTTTTGTTTCTGAGATGCCCTTCAAAATAAAATTGCTATGCAGTCGTTTCATGATTAAAAAGTAAAACCATTATTATGCTTAAATTATACTTTCTGATCTAAAAGACTGAAGGGCTGGATAACGCTGGGGATGCATTTCAATCATTTCAAAGAATTTATTTTTGCATCCCAAAGTCTGTCCAACAGAGGGAGCCACTCTCCCGTATAGTGAATATTCTGATGGCTGGCAGCCTTCTTTCTGGATTTTCTCCTAAATGTTGCTGCTCTGACTCAGGAGCAACACAAAGATTTGCTGTTTTTCTAGGATATAAATCTTAAAGATCACATTTTACTGGAGAAAATGAAAGGTTTTCAATTCCTCTGGTGGTCATTTAGCATCTGTCAGTGAAGAACTTGATGGAGCCACATAGAAATGCAAAGTGTGCAGTTCTGTTATCTTGAATCCTTTTCTTTAAACATAAAAAGGAAAAGACTGAACTGATATGCTGGATAGTTGCTAAGTGACCACAGCAACACTAACCTATCTGTTTGACCTCCAGCAGAAGTTGCCTTTTTTCTGTTACTTTGCCTTATGCCACATATCTAAGCTAACACATCACATGTTGTGTTGGATCTTCTCCTGTTAGCTTAGCCTTTTCGTTTATCAGCACCAACTGCTCTCATCTCCAGTGCTGATTGTGTTCTGCAGCAGAAACCTTCCCAGTGGTCTCAATAGAAGATGTAAGCATGTGGGTGGATAATGAGGGCATGTTATATTGTGTTTGTGCAAGCGTAGGTGGGTGTCTCTGTGTGCTTGTTGTGACTGAGGGAGCGTGTGTGGGCCGATGGCTCCTCCAGTTCATGGCTTTATGAGTACTGCGCTGAGGGCTGATTCCCCCTGTAGCGATGAGAAGTCGACTAATTTGACTCAGCAAAGATGAGGTTTGGCATTTCCTCGTTATAGCCTCTTATCCGCGCTCCCTCTGAATTCCCACCAGATACAGAGAACCTGCTGCTCTTTTTAATTGTTCTGCTGGTTCCTCGCTGGTCTTTACTGCTGAAAACAAACCTGATGTTGTGAGTGAATTTGATGAAGGCTTTGATTATTTTTCAATATTTTTCTAAATTGCATTTTGCGAATGTCAATAACACAATTGCTAAATGCCACAATCCGACAGTTTCCAATGAGTTGTGGGGGAGGGAATAACTTGGGAGACGGCCGTATTTATCTGTGGGTCTGAGTTCAGGTTCCTTTATAGATTTCACAGTCTTCGAGTAGCAATAGCTGCGTTTCTACTAGCCGAGTTCCGGGACATTTCTGGGAGAGGGGAAGGTGACGGGGAAAAAATTTGATAGCTTGGTCCTCTCACCCTGGCTTTTCACCGGATACGTAATTAGCGCGCAACGTAATTGACGCGTTTTACCAACGCGCTCGTTTCATACACGAAACGGCAGCGTAAGCGTTCCATGCAGCTGGACCCGTGAGGTCAGTAAATGACCGGAGACCACGTGCGATTCTGGTAGTTCACGTGATAACAAGGAGAAAAACAGCAGCATGAGTCCAGAAAGGTATGTGGTAAACTTTCTGTCTTGTTTACCTCGGCTACAGAAGTTTCACGGGTAATGACTGGAAATCTGCACATGACTTTTATTTTGAAAGTTTCCAGATGTTTTACACTGCTCTGATGTTTACCTTCCTCTTTGGCCTGATCCAAACTGCTGAGCTTGAGGCATTCAGAAGCGTAGCATGTAAAAAATGGACTAGAAGTAAATTTCTCTACACTTTTGGGACACGTCCAAAGGGCAACACTTCGTGGCTGGTGGAAATGCACCCATCAACTATAATAACGACAAATTGCTGCCTACTACACTTCCCGCATATTACGAGACACTTACGGGTTCAGTGTAAAGGCCCGATCAGTTGTTGTGTCTCCATTCAAAGTCATCCCTTTGAGGAATTTGCTAAGATGTCAGCATATCGTGATCATTTCGATAGTGAAGGACGTCACTGACGCCAAAAGGCGTCCAAAGCCATAGACATTAATACCATTAAAAGTTTCGTTCTTTCAAAGTACGCAGAATTTTACGCTGTTCAGGTGACCCGCTAAGAAAGTGGCTTTGTGACGTAAAAAGTGGCGTTCAGTTACAAGAAGAACCAGCATTTTTACAGCACTCTGTAGAAGGCCACAAAGTGGCGTTGTTGTGGTGGGTTTTCCACCGCTTTTTTCGGTGTTTGGAGTTAAGAAATGGCAATTTGAAAGCAGCGCTAATGCTACTTATTTTCTTTTCCTTTCATTCTGCTTCACCAGCAACTCTTCCAATTCAGAATATGTCTGCCGATACCATTTCCCACTGAGTTACGACCAATCACCATGAGTTGACCACAAGTACCGCCCAGTGACTACCGGGCCATATACCCATATACGGGTACTCGTTTCATTCCTGTGAGATGGTGACTCGCATAGTCCAGTAATATTACCCAGAGGTTCCGATAGTAAAAACTGGCCTACTGGCTATTTTGGCTCACTTGTATCTCTCTTTTGTACCTGAGCTACTCCCGGCAGGGAGACATGGAAGGAATCACTGAAATTCCTGTTGAAACCTTTGCTGTAATTAGGTGTTTTTCTTAGATCTGCTTCTAGGTATGTAAGCTCAAAAAGAGTCTGAGATGGTAAGAAAACCCTGGAATATTCAATGGCTACACTCTTTATTGAACAGGGGTTTGTCTTCAGTGCAGCAAAGGGGGGATTATTTAATAGATGGTCGACGTTGGTATTCATTAGATGCCACAGAGCTGAGATGAAAGGTTGAAAACAAAAAGAGGGAAATCGATGCTCGGTCTTTTATCCGAGAGTGCTGTCACTCATAATGCGAAGCAGCTCAGCTTCCTCATAAATTCTATAAATAATGACATGTGATTGTTCTTTTTTCCTTTTAAAGAAATGCCTTATAATTGCTGCTCCAGGAGCTGTTATTGCTTCGTATATTAACAGTAAATCAGTAACCGGGTAGAAAGGTATGCACAATTTTCAGTATTCATAAAACCGTTAGACTGTTTAATGAACTCAGTATTTAAATAAAGGCCAAACATTTCTTGTAGGACTGTATCAACCTTGAATATGTTTGTTTTATTATAATTATCAGCTACCACCACATCATATTTCAGCTCAATATCTGTACAATTAAATTAATTTTATTGATTATCGTTTGTCAGCAGTTGTGGTAACTTTTGGGTAACTCCAAAGTTATAGTGTGTTCCAGTTGTCCTCGGAACTCGAATTTCCGAGATAAGTTAACTGGAAATGACGCGATGAACTCGGAATTCCGAGTTGCGAGCTCATACGTTTCAGAGGACCCCGAGATCACCATTTTAAAGATGGCCGCGCCCAGTGCTACCATAGTTGTTGTCTTCTTTATTTTTTTCATCATTTATATGTTCTGCTTTCATTTTGCTATTCAACAGCACCGTGTTGTTGTTTATTGTTGTTATCAACAGTTACGTTGCTGAAAACGTCTAGCCTAGTGAACTAGACCAATTCTTGCTTTGCAGAGTTTGGTCTAGGCACGCTTCATTGGAACCCTCGCAGCCCAAACCACTGCTGTGTCTATCCAATCACAACTCGCTATAGTTTTGGTTGGGCCAATCACAGCGCTCTATATCATGGGCCAATCACAGAGCGGGAGTAGCCGATGACGTCAGCGCTGCGGCCGCGAACGCCGCGAACCCAAGCAACATGGCGGCAACTCGGAAAACACGTTCGTTTGAAACGGCTTTGTCATCAACATTGGATTATTTAGACTCCAACGTGCGTAAGTCTGTCTGATATACTTAGCGGCTTCTTATTTTTATCAAACAAAGTAGTGCAATGTCCCAGTACACCTGATATTCGCGTGTTTTTCATACAAAAACGACAGAAATCATTGAAGCTAGACGCTATTAAAGCCTCCCGCTTTTCCGTCGCCGTGATTACGTCATGTTGTTCGTCACTCTGATTGGTCCTAGCGCTATCCAATTGCGTGCTGACATTTTGAAAGACAACCGTAGATCCCGCCTCACGACTGAGAGCCGTCAATGGTTCGTGGCCAGACTATATATTCACATATATAGGATGGCTTGCCAGGCTANCACACACACACACACACACACACACACACACACACACACCACATATATCAAGTAGTGTTTCTATGGCTACACTGTGATTTCTTAGTAGAAGTTCTATTTAGTAAGAGTAAGAGAAACTTTATTGTCTTTATCTGAGTGAATCTATAATTAATTCAATAGGTGAACTAATAGTAGCACATTCTATGTTAAAGAAAGTAAGATGTAATATCAGGAAAGGGAGAATGTTAGGTGGTTGGCAGCAGTGTGCCAGCCGATGGCCCCCTCCATGAGGCCACCACAGCTCAGCAGAACGCCAGTGTAGCTTCTTCTGGGGAGAAAAACACTTAGAGAGAAAATAAAGTTAACAGCTGGAATAACAGGAAATAATGCAGTTAGAGAGTGGTGGTAGAAGAGAGTAGCAGAGTGTGGAAAGTGGTCAGTATGTCCTCCAGCAGTCTAAGCCTATAGCAGCATAACTACAGAGATAACTCAGGATAACCTAGCCTTTTAGATGGAGGCATGTGGGAGGCAGGGCCAGGGAGAAGTCTTTAACGACAGTAGTCCCCTCTGTACACTCCACCTCCCTCTGCTCCCCACTCGTCTAAACCTGGGCTAACATCAGAATTTAACCATAAGCCCTATCAAATAGAAAAGTTTTGAGCCTAGTCTTAAAAGTAGACAAGGTGTCTGCCTCACGCACTAATGCTGGGAGCTGGTTCCACAGTAGAGGAGCCTGATAGCTAAAAGATCTGCCTCCCATCCTACTTTTAGATATTCTAGGAACCACCAGTAAACCTGCAGTCTGAGAGCGAAGTGCTCTGTTAGGAACATATGGAACAATCAGATCACTGATGTATGATGGAGCAATGTCCCAGTACACCTGATATTCGCGTGTTTTTCATACAAAAACGACAGAAATCATTGAAGCTAGACGCTATTAAAGCCTCCCGCTTTTCCGGCGCCGTGATTACGTCATGTTGTTCGTCACTCTGATTGGTCCTAGCGCTATCCAATTGCGTGCTGACATTTTGAAAGACAACCGTAGATCCCGCCTCACGACTGAGAGCCGTCAATGGTTCGTGGCCAAACTATATATACACATATATAGGATGGCTTGCCAGGCTAGAAAACGTCAGCATTGCCGCCGAAATTGACCGGTGTTCATGGTTTTTTAACTCTTCCTGGTGTTTATGTTTTAACGTTTGATTTTTTAAATGTTTTTTTCTGGTTTTATGTGATTTTTTCGAGCTGGAATCTGGAACGCAAAACGAGCTCGTTACGTCATTTCCTGGTCGGAATTTTCGAGTTCCGAGGACAACTGGAACGCACCATTAAAGTCACATTCCGCAACTTTTACACCTTAAAATAATTAATGAACTGAACTGTATTGGAATGTTTACTTTGTGAAGTGCCTTGAGACGATTCTTGTCGTGATTTGGCGCTATATAAATAAACTGAATTGAATTGAAAACTGAATTAATGTTTTTTTAAAGTTTTGGTGGCATACAATCATCTATTATGTTCACTTTCAGAGCTGTGATGGTGTTAGGGGTCCCACGTCTGTTTAGCGCACTATACAGTCTTTGACCTGTGACCATGAAGTACTGACTGCGTGTTGCTTTACGGCAGTATATGGCAAGCCAAAGGGGTCAAAAAAGCACGCATTTAGAATGCACGTTATGTCAAAGGGGGCAAAAAACACGCGTTCTATAATCGTGCCTTCTAAACGTGCGTTATGTCCCCCAAAATGCGTGTTTTGGCAGACATAACGCAAGTTTAGAATGCACGCTTTTTTTATCCCTTTGGCTTGCCGTAGAGGTATAACGTAGAGCTGCGGTTTAGCAATGTTAGATCCACCAAAGAAAGCTAGAAATCCCATATCAGAGGAATTTAGGAAAAGAAAAACAGAACGTGATAGAACAAGAGCAAAGACCAGAGTTATTATTGGGTCGTCTTTTCCTCAAAGTACAACAATGGTGTGAAAGATTTCCTCAAATAAAATAGTAATTCTGACGTTTCCCACATCTAGGGTTGTTTAAGCTCCGTTATCAATTCATAAGCCCCAGTATTAATATTCAGAATGTCTTAAAAAGTTTCCCAGCAGTGGGTGTGAAGTCAGAGGTCAAGAAGCAGTCGTCACAGGCACATCTGTGCTTCCATTGAAATATTCATCAGCAGCTATCACTGAAATGGACCACCTTCAAACTACTCTGCAGATTATATTTAAATTCCAAATAGATCTGCACTAGCTGAGGTGTGATTTAAAAAAAACATTCATTATTCATCACTAACTATTCTCTTCAGCTTTCTTTTGTTCTTATTCTCTCAAACACAGTTTTACACCGTCTCCCTCACTCTTTTTTCTTGTATAATTTTTCTTTCTAAAATACTCTCACTACGAACCTCCTATGTGTTATTGGCAAACATATTAGCAGCCCGGCATCGATCATGATCACAAATAATGGGCCGATAAAACTGTATGCTCCTCTGGTTTTAGTCCACCACTGATCCCCACCTCCTACTGTCCTACTTTTTCTTCCTCTCAGACGCCCGGTCTGGATAGCGTGTGTATGAATATTGATGTTAATTACCTTTAACCTGAAAATAGCTGTTGAATCTGCGAGATTCCCGAGCGTGTTTACACACAAGCACACACCCACAGATGAATATTTGTCGTGCTGGAGAGCAGGAGCTTAAATCAGGGGAGAGGTCTCTGTTTGTTTTATCCCTGACATCATCCACCTGAATGCTGTTGATCAGTATGGTGGACCATTTATGCCAAAAAACCAGGCGCAGCATCACAAGTATGCTGACAACAGCTAACAGTTCTGTCTGAATCATACCGATGGGGCTGATGCTACTTCTTTGTGGGAGGTGAGATGGCACCATATGAGTCTGTGGGCTGGACCCAACTGTCTTCTGGCATTTAATGTGTTAAACAAAAAGAACAAGAGTTATCTGTTGTTTCTGAAACACAAACAACTTCTTTTGGAGGTTACATTTGTTTGTTTTTACGTACATCTTTTAAATCTGAGCTTTTATAAATTACCCAAGAAAGAAAGGAAATTCATTATTGTTGTCCAGTTCCACACATGAATCAGTTTGACTTTGTTATATATTAGATTTTGTTTCATTTTTGTCAAAAGTCAAAAATTTTAATTCCTTCCAACTTAAAATAATGTAAAAAAAATACTTTATTTTTCTTGTTAAATACCAGTTCTCTTTCTTAGCATTCGTTTTGATGTCTCACTATGGGATACGCCCCTCCGTGGATTCCTCACAAGCACTTATTTCAATACACCAGTCCTAATTGGCTTGGCGATGACCCTCACGGCACATGTTATAAGTAGCAAGTGTCCCAACGCAGATGTCATTCAACCACTTCTCTCTTCGATGGTAGCTTATCTCCCAGGTAGCTCAACTGTTCACAGATGGAGCCAGTTACCCTTTTCGCTGACTTGCTTACTTCCTGTCCTGACCTTCACCATAGGTTAGGGGCACAGCGAGCAGTTGTGCACTCCAGTGTTGGGATCTGTCCTTGGTGCTGAAGGTCCTCTCAGGGCCTCATTTGAACCTATGGACGTCCTGAGCCTTAAAATTCTGTCTTTTAATGTGGTGCTGATTCTGGCTTTGGTATCAGCAAAGCGGGTCAGTGACTTACAGGCTCTCTCTGAGCACCTGTCCTGCACCCAGTTTGCACCAGGTGAAATGAGGGTGTCTCTGAAAGCCAACCCTGCCTTTTCCCCTATTCTTCTCTCAGCTTTCTTACCCACCACTCTTTTTTCCTCATCTGAGGAGGAGCGGTTGAACAAGCGGTGTCCAGTTCATGCCCTCAGGGATATGTTAATTGAACCGAGAGCTTTCGCTTTGTGTGATGGGGGGGGGGCTTTTAAGGGAAAACCCATCACAAAACAACAGCTTGCCCACTGGATTGTAGAGACTATTTCTCGGGCTTAAGCCTGGTTTATACTCTCTGTGAGCTCCGCAACGGAGAGACGCACACGGAGCGTCAGAAAGGTTTTCACATTCGAACTTGTTCAGGCAGCGGAGTGCTGCAAAGCAATTCCCCGCCAGGACAACAGAGGGCGTAGCGCTATTCTGTGATATCCTGCCACCATGACACTCATGTATCCGGTTCACAATAGTGTATCTACTCATGTGTTTACATTGTTTTAATGTATTTCAGAGACTTTTTAACACGGACTAATTTGTCATTCATTCTCCTCCACCTCTTCATCCAGTCGCCACCTCTAAACCCACGTTTCCTGTAGTTTCCATCCACATTTGCTCTGTATTTTGTGCTCCTTCAGTCACGGGTGAATAAACGTTCTTATTTTCGGACCTTTCCGCGATGCGTTCTTCAATCTATTCTGGGTCTGCCGCTAAATATTTTTTTTACTTATTAACGGAGCAACGGCGGTGCTGGTGACGAAGTTACAGGAAGCGTCATCCTGACCAATCACAGGCATGCGCTGTCCGTCTCGTTCGACGGATGTTTAAAATTTGGGGCATGTCTCCGTCACCCTCCGTGCGCCAGTCGGAGAGCCCTTGCGCTGACGCAAAATGGCGGTGCGTGCGTCCGTTTCACGCAGACGGACCGAGTATAAACCAGGCTTTACTCCTGCCAGGGCCTATTCTAATAGAGGCCTATCTACATCCTGGGCCCTTTTTTGGGGGCTGCCTGTCCAGGAGATTTGTGCTGCAGCAAGCTGGACTTCTCCACTTGCGTTTGCGCATTTCTATAAGCTTGACATCTCAGTTCCTGTTATGACCCACACGATTCTGGGTGTGGGGTCCTCAGTAAGGTTGGTGATCGCTGGATAATCTGTCTCCATATCCCATAGTGAGACATCAAAACAAATGTTAAGAAAGAGAACTTTAGGTTACTGTCGTAACCCGGTTCTCTGAGTAACATGAGTGAGATGTTTCACCAGACAGCCCTTCTTGCTGGGCGAAGCGAGAAGAGGTGTTTCTCTTGAATGATGCATGTGTTGGGATGCTTGCTACTTATAGTAGCATGTGACGTGAGCGTCACGGTCACCGGCCAATCAGGATTGGCGTATTGAGATAAGAGCATCTGAATCTGCAGAGGGGCGTATCCCATAGTGAGACGTCTCACTCATGTTACTCAAGCCTCTTTTATAAAACAATGCCGCAAATTTGCTGCAACGCCGAGGCGGCATCTGGGAGCCTAAGGTCATAAATAAGAGCTCAGACAGTGGTGGTAATGTGGCGCAATTGTGTCATTTAAGATTACGCGATGGTGGCATAAAGGAGGTATGGGGTGGTCTCTGCGTTGTCACGGCCTTCCGTTTATCTTGAACATAACTTGCTTTTTATTGCAATTAAAATTACGCTAGTTACAGCTGCAGCGCTAATGGAGAGAAGCTCCCGGCGCACTGCATCGCTCCAGTTTATCATCTCAGGTGATTCTGTTTACAAAATGAAACTTATGGCCGTGTTTACTTTCATTTTCTATATAGTAGCCGCGGCCGGCCAGAGCTCGGCATTAATTCATCACGTGACCATGACACCACCCTCTGTTTCGCCAATGCTTAATGTGCATTTATAAGACCGGCGAAGCCGCAGTATTACCGTAATATTACCGCAATATTACCACAATATTACCGCAATATTACCACAATATTACCGCAATATTACTATCAAGCGTACATCAACATCATGCCGCCATGGCGCGTTCATAAGACACACCATTGCAATAATATTACGCTGATTGGCCGGCATGACGTGTCTTATAAAAAGGGCTTCAGAGAACTGGGGTTACGACAGTAACCTAAAGGTTTTCCACTGTCTTTACCCTTATTTGATGGAAACAAAAAAAAATCCCATTTCATAAATGTAATTAAAGCTACCATGTTCAATCGTAGCTACTTGGCTGACACGACTGATGCCTGCTTCTAATTATTCCTTTTCTTTCACCCATAAGGCATGATAATTATTAGATTAATAATTGATTTTCTTACCTGCAGAAGGAAATCATTTTTACAATTGGCACAAACTGATATTAGCAGATTTACAGAGAGATCTGTGGGAGCATTTAAAAACTCTCAGGCCTTTTATTATATTAGCAAGAGATCAAATGATTAGTACGATCAATAAAAGTTTTATTTTAAATGTATTAAGATGCTGACAGTGAATAACAATGTGGTAGTCAGTGACTCGCTGCCATCTGCTGGGTTTGCTTACATAGGAAATCTTTAACTAATTGACATAATGAACTGAAGTCAGTGCACAGATAAGTTGGTTTAACTGGGATGTTTAGTTTGTAAAGTGCCTTGAGGTGACTCTTGTGATTTGGCGCTAAAGAAATAAACTGAAAATAGTGTTTGTTTACATGTTTGGTGTGGAAAAAATGAAAGATTCTTCCTGTAGCATGTGATTGGTATTTAAAGGTGTCCTAGAATGCAGTTAATCAACAATCTAAAACAGAGCTTTGAGCCTCTAAAAAGCATAAGAAAATTCTTTTTGGCTTTCATCTTTCTTAGGAGCCCTGATACAGGCTTTTCTAAACCCCCTGACTCAGGCCTTCAGTGAAAAGAGCTGTTGACCCCTCCCACTCGGCCAGGACATGAATATGATAATGAGCTGCTTGCTGATTGGTTGGTTTCCCCAGAAGGCCTCAGGCACTGGAGACATGCAGGCTTGAGGAGGCGTGGCTCCCCCTTATGACGCGTTAAGGAAGGCTTTCTCAGAACAGAAGTTTTTCTCTCGTCTTTTTCAACTTTCTAATTTACATAAAAAGTAGGTCAAACACGGCTTTGACTTTTTGGCATGCTACTGTTGACCACCCAAGCTGTTTTTACTCAACAACAACAAGGAAATGTTGGTTTAGATTCTAGGTCCCCTTTAAAGGTCTCATTCACCGTAGTCTCTAGTTTAACTGGATGCCCTCTGAGTCATCTTATGTAAAAAAAAAAAAAACCTCTTGTGCTCTGTGCTTGTTTCAGGGGGTAAGTCTTTTTCAGAGGAGTGGGGGGCGGAAAACGGTAGGATTACGTCTCACTCGTTAATATTCATGTTATGCAAACACTTTGTCTCTGATTGGCTAACGGCAACAAAACACTTCTGCTGCCTTCGTTCACTTTTCTTTCTTGGGTAAAAAAATTTCAACTGTGATGCATTATCTACATAAATAACATAAGCCCGAATGTGTTCCACCATTTTGTGGAGTTGTTAATGCTAATGGTTAGCTTCTACTAGCCAAGTTACGCGCTTCTCACTCCTGGCCGCTAAATCAGCACAGCCTTCCTGTAGGCGGTTGGATGCCAGGGTGGCCGGGGCATTGAATACAAATTTTCCCTGTGACGTAGATCTGCGTGGCTTTTTCTGACCCATGTGTTTCACCATCTATTTCCTTTCTGCGGCTAACGAAGGTGATCGGGGTTGAAGATTTTTTTTACATTCAGCATACATATGCAACTCAGAGTGCCCAATCGTATCTCAAAACGACAAACTATTACACAATTTCCAGCTAATTAATGCACATTCTGTCTCTCTAGCATGATGAAATTGCATCTTATTCCAAATCAAACATTAAAACCAAGATTTCAACGAGCCCACCAATCCTGGTGACACTTGCAAATGGCGTTTGTAGAGGAGTTTCCAAAACATCTCGAAACCTTTTACGAAGGTCTCAATTTGCTCATTTGAGTTGCAGGGCCTTACCCTGTGTCACTGAAAGTTTAACTATGTTGAAAAAACAAGACAACTTTTCTCTCAAAATAGTCAGGCGCTAGATTCCTTCTCAGTTGTTTCTCAATTAAGTCTCCGAATGTCTGAAAGTGCTGGAAATGTGATCTGGTCATCGAGAAGGAATTGTAAGCAAATTTAGGCAGAATTGGGATACTTTTTTTAACAAAATTGCAGCAAGAAAATTTGCACAACTGTCACGGTTAGTTTTCAGTTACTTCATCTGAACCTCATGACCTGACCATGTATACATCTTCTTGCAAAAGTGTCGTACGTAGCAATCCAGGGGGATCCAACTGAAAATGTACATACTTTCCTCACAATTTAGCGCTTCTTAAACTCTGTCTTACACTGTTTTCTTCTAAAGGCAGAGGTTTCACTGGAAAGTCACCCATGAAAGTCGAAACCGTGATGGCCTCACCCATGAAAACTAGACCCCCGATGGCTTCACCCATGAAAGTCTCACCTATGAAAGCATCACCCATGAAAGCCGAATCCCCGATGGCTTCGCCCATGAAAGTCTCACCCATGAAAGCCTCACCCATGAAGGCCTCCCCCGTGAAAACCCCACCCATGATGTCACCCATGAAAGCCTCTTGCAGTTCTCCAGCCTCACCAGCAAAAGTGATTCCTATTGCCATGCTCAACCCCTACCAAAGCAAGTAGGTTTTAGCATTTGTTTCACTATTATTGTTTTTTGTGTGTGTGTGTTTGCCGTTTAAATTCAATTTCAGATACTTCTCCTGAGCCAGGACTGTCCAAAGTGCAAATGATTAATCTTTACTTCAACTTACTTTACTGTACTTGTGCTTTTGCAATACTGCAATTTCCCCACTGAGGGACAAATAAAGGTATTCCTATTCTTATTACGTGCAGCCCTTAATTGCATTTCAAGAATGGTAGAATTGTGTCTCCTTTGCAGGCTGTTGATTTAAATAAACACCTTTTAACTCTTATGTTCAGTTTTACTGATATTAGACCTAAATTGGAGCAGCACAAATAAAAAAAAAAAATCCCCATAAATTAATTTTTGCATTTTTAAGCCAAAAAATAAAATAAAAAATTCAAACTCCCTGAGGTATGAATACAGATGGTCGCTCTGACCTCCCTAACCTACTCCTGATGTGGAACTGTGCACGTCACGGAACCACGAAGGACTTCTCTGCTCTCTTCATCCTGAAGTGGAAGCGCGCCCTGGATCAGGCTGTGCAGTCTTTCGGTTGCATAGGGGATCCTAGCCCCTCCCACCTTTAACGTGTGGTCTTATGTTTTGACTGTTGAGTATGTGCTTATATATTGAGGTGTATTTTTGCACATTAGAGCTATCCCCCACTGGCGGTAACTCTGAAATGCCCCCCCACTGCAAAAACTGATTTTCAAGAATGTAAAAAATGATCAATTTTTAGGTCTTTTTTCTTATTTTTAGTGAAAAGAAAAAAAATCTTAAAAATAGAAAAGTGGCGTTACTCAAAATAAGGTCAAATATGATCCAAATTTTTTTGTTTTTAGTAAAAATAAATTTGTCAACGGGGTAAGCAGAATTTCCTTGGCTAGAATTCGTAAAACTAGCTAAAGAATCTAAAGTCTTTGCTAGTTTTAAGAATTCTGGCCAGTCAACCTTCGATTACCCCGCTGGCAGTTTTTTCTACGCAAAGCAAGAAATCTTCGATCATATTTTAAAATATTTACCTTATTTTAAATAGTGATGTTTTTCTAGATAAGATTTTTCTTTTTAGACTAAAAATAAGAAAAAAAATGTTTAAAAATTAGGCTTTTTTTTACTTTCTTGAAAATCAGTTTTTATAGTGCAGTGACTTTTAACGTAGCAGTTTTGGCTCTTGTCGTGAAACGTTTGGACACCTCTGTCCTAGGCACCGAACCTACCTCACACACATTTCTTCCTACGTCTCTAACAAACTGTTTGCATTTATCATTTCACTTTCAGATCATTTCCTCTACTGCTCAGTCATCAGCTAAACTATTTTCTCTGATGTTGTGACTCCAGTCCATTCTTGCTGCCATTTCTCAGCAGCACTGTGGGGCATGTTTGCAAGTGTGTGTTGATGCGTGTGTGTAGAAGCACTTTTATTTTATTTTTTATACGAGAGCGTGCGGCTCTGTGGACTTGAGTGTGTGCATGTAATTCAGCCCATTTGCATGGAAATGAAACGAAATGACTGATCTTGCCTCAGAAATTGACATTTTTAAGGCAGGTACTGCTGGGTTTTTATGGTCTGCTGCTGAGGTTTGGATTCTGTTATTTGGCCCGTTGGGAATACATCCAGCCTCGCCTGTCCCCGTTTTCCCTCACTCCTACATTTACTGCTCCGGGGCTCTATTTTATTGCCGTTTTCCGTCTCTTTATTTCTTGTCATTTCATTAAACTTGTGTCTCTGAGCTTAAAGATGACTCAAAAACAGGAGCACAGAATAAGCAAGGCGTAGTTACGCAGATTAAAGTAAAGGTGCTCTCCGTGTTTGGGCTCTGATTATATAGATGTGCTAGAAATTGCATGCTGTAAAGATAACCGTGCCTCTAGGTGTTGTAATAAACTGATGACTGTTCTAACTTTGATGTTTGGGAGCACCCGAAGTGAGAAAAACGGATGATTTCAGCACTTCTGCTTCGTCTATGAAGGTTTGGGTCAAAAATGGAAGTGGAGCTGTGTACTCGTGTGAGCCGTTTGCATTTCCTTTCCCATTCAGCTGGTTTGAGCGAACTCTAATTTGCTTTTGACTACCATAAACCTCAGCGAGGCAGCCTTATCCATACCGAGCAGGAAACGGAGCTCATTCTGGGCCAGCGGCTGCTCTCATGATAGGGGATTTAATTGCAGGAAAAGTTATGGTAGGAATACCCTCCACTGCACAATTACCAGGAAAAAAAGCTCCCTGCTGCAGCGTACAGTGCTTTTCCTGGTTGTTGTTGAAAACACAACAAGAAATAGACTTTAAATGCATCCAGGGGTTGGCAGATGTAAAACACCTAGTTCCCTCTTTGAAGAAAGGTTTTTTCATTCATAGAACTTTTAAAAAGCAGCGCAGAAAACCCGGTTTCCTTGTTTTGTTCTCTTGTGTTTAATAGTGGTGTGTGATAGGAACGAGTTAGGATGCTCATTATAAAGAAAAGCCTTTTAAAACCTGCCCGTTTGTGGCGACCTCTAAACTGTCAGTCAAAGAAATGAGCGGAACGTTTAAATAATTGACAGCGTTTATGTCTGTAAACATTTGTTTTGGTTGTTTTGTTAACTTGTACCGAGTCGCCCACACACGTGTGTCTGTGTCGTTGATCCCCAGGTGGACTATCAGAGCCAGAGTCACAAACAAGTCCAGCACCCGTAACTGGAGTAACTCCAGAGGAGAGGGGAAGCTCTTCTCCTTCGAGATAGTGGATGAGAGTGTAAGTAGAGCAGTTTGACTGTAACATGTCTACTCACTGTACGTCACACATGACTACTTTATATATTTATTTTTGTTCATCCATACAACGAAATGCTCCGGTCACCAGGGAGAAATCAGGATTACTGCCTTCAACAACGAGGTGGACAAGTTTTTCCCTCTAGTGGAGCAAGGCAAGGTGAGCGCACGCCACTCATCCGTGTCTACGCTTTAGCTGATAAGAGCTGGTTGGAAATTATAAACAAAAATGATAAGTGCTGAATGTTTTGCCCACTGGTCAGTGCAACTGCTCAAACTCACATGCCTCTAAATCCACTTATCACCTTCTTCTAGAAACCTAAAGGAAAACCTGCAGCTCTTTTTATTAAAAGGAGCTGGATAAAAATCAAAAAATTTCATAAACTTCTTCCAAAGTAAGCCCGAGCCTAAAAATGCTTATGATCTTGTGTGATGCCATTTATGTCAAGTGATTTAGAATATCTTTCTTTTTACGCTTGTTTCCTTTGTTGTTGTGACCTCTAAACATGCAGAAGATGGAAAAAAGGGAGAAAAAAATTTTTTTCTTAAAGCAGCGATCCAGAAACGAATTTTTTTCTCC